>LAPY01002973.1:2178-14131 GCA_000970635.1 Eragrostis tef
TTCAAAAATTAATTTATATCTAGTGGCATTTTTTTGAGTCCAAGTACCCATGGAAGTAAATTACAATGAAGTGCGATAATTTATTGACTTATGGATTATTTATAATAATTCAAACAATACAGAAAACAATTTAAATCATAAGAAAATAATTAAACTAGATATGACACTAGAAAAATATTCTGTAAGTGTGTTAACAGCAGATTAACAAGCATGACGAGTTCAGGATTTATTGAGCAAGAGAAAATTAGTTATGATTTAAAAAAGATCTGCACAAATGCATTTTTACAGAAAATGCAGATAGCATTTCATGTTATTTGGAATTTTTGCTGGATATATCCTAAGCCAACAAAATTGGTTTATTCGATGTACTTTGCAATTTACAAACTTAAGACAATTTCTGGCGATTTATACAAATTCAGAAAGAGATTAAAAAGGGTGCGACCAATCAGATCCGGGCCACAAAGGTGATCACAAGCTCTCGGGCGTAACTGATCTGTGGTAGGCCACAAAAGATCCAACCAATAGCATGCGGAGACACACGGTAGGATACACAGTTGGCCACACTAGATCCAGCATAGCCACACTGGATCTATGACCATGTGGTCTTTGGTGCGCCGGTCGGAGAATCGCCAGAGGGAGGCGGCATGCTCGCCAAAGAAGGGTTTTGGGCGGGGATTTGGCGAAATAACGGCACGGGAAGCTATCGCCCAGATCTAGGAACTCATCTAGAGGGTTTGGAACCCGCGGGGATGGCCGGAAGATGGTCGACGTCGAGGAGCGGCGAACAAGAAAAGTATGGCGGTGTCACAGACTTTTTGCTGTCGACGAGGAGCTTCAGGGTTTGGTCCTAGTGCGTCACGGAGACGAGACGAAGGTAGGAGCAGGCACAAATTCTGACGATGAGAAGGTCGGAAAACTGGTCGTCGATGTAGAGCTTCGCGGCGGCGATCTCCGGCGATGGGGAAAACTTCAAATCCAGTGGTTTCGCTTCGGAAGAAGTATGGTGAGGTCCTTTGTGAACCGGTAAACAATTTTTCGGCATGCTTCTTCCTTCTAGTATGAATTTCTTACATGCTTAATGGGGTCTAAGTGGCTAGAATATAGCACATCTTGTGTGTTCTCTGGCATGTTTGAACATTATGATACCAGGGCACTTGACTTCATCTCCTATGCCCAGGATGTACTATGCGAATTTTGAACCACCATGAGGGGTTTAAGTGTCTCTCTTTTTGATCTCTATATGTTCTCACACCATTACTCGGTCGAGTATAAAACTGGATGAGGGAATTAAGTTGGGACTAGATGAAGCTGAAGAAGCACTCTGTATCAAGCAGATAGCAAACACACCAATTCTAAAATGTTATGAGGACATATTGAAGCAGTATCATGTTCTTACTTATTACAGAGAATTCCATTCTTTTTCAGATCAATCAATATATTTTCAGATATTCAATCATGGCATTTAAGGATGTCTCGGTGAACGTTAAAGATGATTCAATAGCATATTGAAGACAGTTCAATAGCATGTGAGTATTGATAATTCCGTGATGTCATTGATTAATTCGGGAAGTAATGGTAGCATGTTGAAATATGCCCAACGAACTGTATGTGGGTCTTCAAATTCCAGCAAGCAACTTTCCCTTTAAGATTCCTTCACAACTCACTTTTATTTTTGCTGGAATAAAGAGAAATTATCAATAATTGAGGGTGTCAAAGACAACTTTAGAGGCGGGAAGATATATGTTGTGATTAGTAGTTTCTTCATCGAGGGTTTAAACCCATTAGAGTGCCTTTTACATTTCATATCGAGATGAGCAAACATTTTTTTGAAAATGCTAATGTGCATGGGACATTGATAAAAAAATGATGTATCACTTGAGAAATCTGCATGTTGCTAATGTGCCTTTTACATTTCATTTATGATAGTGTTGATGGGATGTACTGTGATCATGATCCTATTGGTGAACTGGGCTCCCCTGTTTGTTCTTCGGCTGCAAGTTCCATTTTAGAAGCTGCATATAAAGCACTGGAGCAACAAGTGAATGGTTTAGAGGACTCTCCTCTCCCAAAAAAAAAAATAGGCTGAAAATAAAATGGTCCTGCAAACTTATGAAAAGAAAATAAATTAATCTACCTAAAATACACAACATGATAGGCCAGAAATAAATAGACTGAAAACAAAACCGACCAGCCACGTCCTTTCCTTAATGGTTTGTGATGAAAGCAATCCTCATAAAATTAGTGGGTCAGTAATAGATGGCAGGATGGGGCACATAATTAGCCCAATGGTGTGTGACGAAAACAATCGTCATAAAATTCTATGATGTTTTGGTGAATCGTCACTAATTTTGAAGTGATTTTCATGTAGGTACGTCTTAGAATGTTATTTATGACGAATTTATCAAGTTTGTGACATAATTAAATCATCATAGAATACATAATTGTTGTAGTGCATTAAAACACTATTACGGTGAGAGCGCAATGTTTCTTCTACCCTTCCTCAAATCCTCGGACGCACATGCATGGAGCTCCTCGATTTGCCCTGATTGGGGTCAATGAAATCGAGCTCTTGGAAGATGGTCCCGAGCAGATTTGGCGGGCAGATTTGGCTCAGCGATGAGAAGATCTTGTGGCACTTAGGATAAAGTATCTGACTAGGACCAACCAGGGTGAGTGGAAGACGGCATGGAGCTCGAGTTCTCGTGCCATAGCTCCACACTTTTCTGCATGAATGCAGGTCATGAGCTGAAGGGCTAAGGCTGTTTACATCGCGACAAGCTCCCCCTCATCTTCTGTGTCATGGTATGGAACGAGCTCAGTTCCATAACAACGCCCTTCCTTCGCGGTGCCCTCAACTCCAAGCTATAGCGCACTCCAAGACTTTGTTGGCTCCAAGTCATCACACAGTCTAAGGTTGCGGACATGTCGCACATGTTTCTCCACAAGTTCCATTGTCAGACCATAACTAGGGGCACTAATTAATTCTCATTTTTCAAAATTGTTGTAGCACTCTGACAATACTAGTTAATGGCCATAATATTCATGCAGAATTTACTAGCACGCTGTTAGCTCCGTAGTGTGACAAACAACAGTTGCAAAAGTAGAGTGTGTCTCAGACAAAAACAGCTTTGACGATATGTTATGGAGGAAGCCATGCCCTCTTGGTGTGTGATAGGGGAAAACCCGTGGGTTGGCGTGATCTTCATGGCAGTAGGTACGACAAGGGATAACTTGCTGAAATTACAGCAGGGCTAACTAGCTTTATACCTGACAAAGGTTGGTATGTGGCCAAGTGACTAGGAGAGAAGCACCGAATCCTTGAACTCTACTCGATCTCCACAAACTCAAGAACACAAAACCAGAGTTGGATGCGACCAAGCGACAGGGAGAGAAGACCGGAACCTTGAGGACTTTGACTCGATCTCCGAACAACCACAAAATCACAAATCGGGACTAATCCACACAAAACAGTGCAGGAAGGAGTATTAGTTCTGAAAATAACAGTCACTTATTGAGTTCCACAAAGAGGAGTATATCATTAAAGGCATAACATATGTCGGATGGATATATGCTGACTGTCCATTCACGTGAGCCAACAGAAATGATAGCAAAGCATGATATCAAAGAACCGTAGATACAAGTTATTTCCACTTGAAAACCACATTGACCAACATTCTTTTTAGATAATGGGTAAAAGACGTCCCGGCCTTCACTTCCAAGGGGCTAGGGCCACAAGCGAATCATTACAAAGTTCGCAACACTTCCGTCTGCCACACACCACATGATAGAAGAAATAGAACACCAATTGTTTGAATGATCGACATGTCTAAGACATAAGCCTATTACTAAATCTCTATCCATGGTGGGTGAAAATCTGCATAACCATATTCATAAATTTTATTAATCAGATATATCCTTACACTTTGGTCATTTGTTTCGCATTAGGATGTTGCAGTGATTGAAAACAACCCTGCACAAACGTCTATATATATTCAGCTCTATCTGTTGAACAATTAAGTTCCTTCAGGAGACAAATGGTGCAGCTGGATAATATTTTAACTGTGATGGCGGGAACATGATTATCATTAGGATAATTTTGTGGTTGAACATTGGTTAAGGGAAATTCAACGTCTACTGTCATTACTTATTTTTTACCCATGTCATTGGGCAGCATAATGATAAAGTTATATGAGCTTATTAACCACTATGGCCGGGGCTGCCAAATCATCAACCGTTTTCAACGAATCCATCAGGGCCCATCTTCGACCCAAATAAATCCCAGTCCATTGTCTTCAAAGCTTTCACTTTAGAAGGATAGGCCACTGGATTCATACTGCTAAGTTGGGAGGTCCACTTCGATTTCAGAATATGAAACATGTTCTGTAAAATAAAAAATTCACCTAGGTCCAAGTTCATTGCTTCCCAATTGACCTTTATAAACCCTAAGCGGCTGGGAAAGACGTTGATGAAGCCACTTGTTCAATTCAAGCATATAATGTCTTCTCTCCCCCAGTTGCTCTTCCATCTGTCTCTTCATGGGATGTCACACACGCACATGTGTTTCCCATGGTAGGTGTCTAGGTGACAAGTCGTTTCTTGATTCCAGTCACATGGATCCAAATATATTTGATGCAACAATTCTTGTTCCTGCTGCGTCAAATAGTATGATTTGGCACACTGAGAGACAAAGAATACAATTTTTTTTTGGGGGCGGGGGTGGGGTGGGGATTCGGAACAAGGAGAATTCTGTAAGTGCCGGAATAAATAGATCAAGTTCTGGCAAACCATTGATTAAGCAAAAATGTTCTGAAGTTTTTGCCTTTTCTCATAGATAGCAAAATGTTGACAATACTTCAAATCTCTCAAAGGTTTCAATAGGTCGATCAGCTTTGCCGAAAAATTACTGATTAAAAATTAGAAGAATGGTGTTCTGTAGTATGTAAATGAGGGCAAGTTTCCTCAGTTCAACAAATAAATAAATAAAACACAAGGCGTGCCTATGTGATTTCAGCCTCCCTTATTTTTGTTTTCTTTTTCTTTTACAATGAGATATGCGTCTCTTCTTTATAATTATTTTTTGCAACTCAGACACTCATGACCGCTGGCAGAGCGCCCCATACGGCAGGGTGGGGCAACTGCCCAGCTAGCCGGCGGCGAAATGTTTTACCCCTCTCTGTCCTCGCTGGCGTCCTCCCGAATCCCGATCTTGCTGCGCGCCTGAGTTCCGGCGTCCGGTGGCAGTGCTTTATGGCAGAGCTGCTTGTTGCTCCTAACTCGGGCGCCCTACCAACCCTCAAGTCTGGACCCCTGCTAGTCCCCAGGTCTGAATTTTTGCCATAGAGGATGAAGCTTGGTCTGTCCGTTCCTTGCCAGATGAGGAAGAAGACTATCTGTCTATCTGAAAGGGTTATGGGCCTCTTAGGCCAGTTAGTGGGCTTTTAGTTTTATAACCAACAAAAATAAGAAAGGCCCAGTCACGGAGGAACGCTAGCCCAGGGAAGAAATCCATCATCGACCCCATGTCGTGCTAGTGCGCGCCATGTTTTGTTGCTCTTGGTGCTATCATCACAGGGTTAGATCATCGTTTCAACGACAAAGAGGTCTCATCCGATTTGTTTTGCATATCTTATCTAGGTTTGACATTGATGTACATATGTGGATTCTATAGTTAATATTATGTTTACTTCGTGAAAGGTACATCCTGTGTCGTCATACCAAAGAGGTCGGTTCGCCCCACCTGAATATTTGGTTGTGCTCCGCCACTGCTCATAACGCATGCACACTCATTTCTATAAACACACATACGTAAACTCTATCTCTATAAACACTTTTGAAGACTGACTCGGCAAATTCTCCAGACACCCACGAGGAGTCGAACTCAGGGACTGAGTTGCTACTAAAGCTCTTGTAACACCTGCCCTTCCGCCTCTTCTTATGGTTGTTAATTAAATATAACATTCAAACGTATCAAATTTATTTCTCTTGGGAGAAAACAATGACATGTTACGACAATCAAAAAACAAAACATTACGTCAACATACATTTCATCTTTACATGGCTGACCACGCCTGAAACAAATCCTGATAAAAAAATGGACCTAAGAGGCCAAAATAACAATTTTAAGATGGAACAACAGTGCGCCGGAACTATTTTACAACAACCTTAATTACCTTGTCCAGTATATACACTATGATACTACGTAATGTATGTGCAACCATTGCGAGAGGCTTAACTATCAAAAGGCCCCATTAAGCAGAGGCTCATGCGTCTTGTTGACCAAGAACAGCGACTCATAGACGAATCCAGCAAGGGGCCCGCCAAGGAGTGGACCCACCCAATAGACCCAGTGGTGGGTCCAGATGCCGGTGGCCAGGGCTGGTCCAAATGACCTAGCAGGGTTCATGGATGCGCCGGAGAAGTTGCCACCGGCGAGGGTGTTGGCGCCAACGATGAGGCCGGTGAGCAGCGGGCCGATGGTGCGGACCGAGCTCCGCGGGTCGACGATCATTGCATAGGTGACAAAAAGGAGGGAGAAGGTGAGGATCACTTCCATGACCAGGCCCTGCATGGGACCGATGCCAGCGCCCAGGGCGTGCACCGGGGTCACCTGCATTAAACATTTGGAGAATACTCTGTTTAGCTATCGAAACAGTATCGAATTAAATATAATGCTTTCTCATGTACTATAAATCAGTCCTTTTAAATTTCATTATACTGCTTTCTGGTTGCTGAAGAATGGGATAGCATAGAGTCCACTTGTTGTGACAAGTCAGACAGGTGAGTTCAAATTGTCAGCAAAAGAAGGATAAACTAAGAAAAGATTTATGCGTTGAGTATCCGTTTGCTGAGGCTGCACTTATTTAAACTAATGGAGAAGTGTGATTTAGTCTCTTGACTCAGCCCTCATACATGTTACTACCTCTTGAACTTCTGAAAGGACAAATTTATTTGCAACAGGGTTACTTTGTGTGCAATTTATGTCGAAAGCAAGCCTTACATCACCGAAAATGATTCTACAAATTCGACGTCGTTTACCACTAGTCGACTACAAAGGATGTCTAGCTAGACCTACATAGGTAGTTCCACACCCTTCCAATCTCTAAATGCTGTAGGATAGAGCTGAACTTCAGCCTCATGCAGCAGAGAGATAAGTAACACAGACAAGTACAGGTATGAAACTCTGGAGGTTATCACGCAGAAAACTGAAAATTTCCAACTAATTTGTATGAAAGCCTGGTTTATAGATATGGGCTTTTTACAAAAAGTGAACCTCAAACACTGTATAGGGACTCACAATCAAGGGAATGTCACTCAATTCAATTGGCATTTATCCCTTATCCGTAACTTCTGCTATCCTAACACATCTGAAATTTACCAAGCTGCCATTTGAAGCAAACAAAGAAGTTTATTATGACAACTGCAGTATGGGTTTCAATTTGTGATGAAATTACAACTACTGTTTTCTGAGAGAAGTCAGATACTCGATTTACCATTACACCTTTTTAGGTTCAGAGTTTTTTTTTTTTTAGGGAATTTAGGTTCAGAGTTTTGCCCTTAAGAATACAGTGACAACATCTAAGCCCAGTAGCCCACTCTGAGCTAAAAAAGGCCGAGATCCGCCACCCAGGAAAATCTGAACCAAAAAACACTCGAATCAAATTCAGGTCCAGCCCAAGTTACTTCTGACAAAACTGGCCCACCTAAGCCTGCCAAACAATCAGCATCCGACAGCACGACACGCCGCATAAGACTCAACGAAGAACAATTCAACTTTTCTTCCCCAATTTTTCGGATCCTCGACACCTCCTCGTATGCCAAAAAAATTAATGGATGGTAGGAGCCATGCCGGAGGACAGGTGGAGGCACGTACCATGCCGCCGGTGAGGTACCGGAGGAGGATGCAGGCGAGGGAGGACGCCAGCAGCTGCGCCACCACGTAGAGCACTGTCCGGAGCTTCAAGTGGCCGCCGGAGACGTGGAATCCCGCCGTCACCAGCACCCCTGCCGCCAGCGCCTGCGCGATGGCCACCGCCGCCAGCGTCGCCATCGGCATCGCCGCGCCCGGCGGTCCGGCAGAACCTGCATCAATCCAGCAGGACAACCGTACCAAAATTCAGAAGAAAATTCTTTCTTTTCTTGGAAAGAAAAAACAGAGATGGGGCTGGAATAGATTCGCCGCTGGACGCAGCGAGGTCACGGACGCACGTACCGGCAGCCATGGCGGCGGCGACTCCGGTGAAGACGAAGAGGAAGGTGAGGACGAGCTCGGCCAGCACGGCCCGCACGCAGCCGGCGTCCTGGGCGTCGCCGCCGTTGTCGCACTTGTCCACAAGCTTGGCCATCAGCTTCGACATGGATGACGGACGGATGGATTCCAAGCCTTGGCGTCCCTGTTCTTGGCAGGGGATGAGGATGAGGTGAAAGTGCAGGGACCGCTTGTTCGCTTGTTGGTACGACGTAAAAGCGCACGAAAAAAGTGCACCTGGATATTTTAGTTTGTGGATGGTGGGGGCACCCGGCACAGGCTGAACTGGCACGCCTCATTGTGTTTTTATAGAGGGGATTATGGCTGTGCCAAGGCGAGGGGGGCAAAGTGGTCCAATTTGTGTCTCTGGAGGTCTCCATCTAAGCCAAGAAAAATGTGGCGGGGATGAGAGTGAAATCGCCAGTGCCAGTGTGATTTCTGTGCAGAGGGTGAGTGGTTTCTTATCTTCACAGTGATCACCTAAACTGATTGGAAATCTTGTGGATTTGAACCCTATCGAAATCATCAATTTTTTGTGTTAATTTAAAATGAATTATTAAATACCCCGTACAATTTGTTAGAATATTTGCCTTAGCAAAGGTTTATAGATTCCGTAGTTCTTGTCCCGTAAAGTTATTAGTTTACCCTTTCTGTTGCTTGTTTTTCGCTAGGAACTGTTATGACGTGGCACGTTTCAAATTTATTTTGACTATGAAGAAAACAGCCATACAAATGGCCTCATCTTTAGGAGGCACAAGTAGAGTGTGTAACTAAGAAAAGCTGAGGCAAAATGACACTCCATGTGCCTTGTACCTGGCGTGTCCACCTGTCCTGTAAACCATTCCTAATTCCGTAAACACCCTTCACTGCTTAACGGCAACTCTTGCAGGACAAAAAAAAAGAAAAGAAAAGAAAAACATTCTGAGCTGGACATCATTCCAGACGCCAGATCTCTCCATCTGCAACTTGTACACGTCGGTCTCGGTGGGTACACTTCACCGTCCATGTCACTGTCCTGGACTTCTCTAGACACAAGAAAAATAAGTAGAGTGATGACCGATGTTCATTATCTAAGACTAAAAAATATGCATGGTTTATTAGATCGCTGTCGTGTGTAATATGATATTTCCTTTTTCCAATTTGTTAGCGTTGCTGGCCAAGATTGTGGTTGTTCTAAATCAATTGGCGTATATTTAGACAATCTTCATACAGGAAGTTACAGAGCTGGCGATGGCCAGCACTAGTACAGCATCAACTGTGTGACCATACTGCATACGGATCCGGGATTATACTAAGCACCTAACGCATCTGAAACACTTAAGTTGTTCCCCTTAAGAGAATTTCTTGTGTCTAATTAATTAAGCATGGCTACCAGAAAACCAGAGTCTTTGCCTCCACTGATAAGACCAATAAATAAGCAAGATCCGTGCACAAGTTGATAGATCTTCTCAAACTCATGCAAGTTGCTAGTACTAGAACAGACAGGATAGATGAACTTGTATGTCAGCTGTTTTTTTCACTATTTTTTTCAAGGTTCATATCATTAAAAACTAAAAGCTCGCAGAATCAGCTACTCATTCAGATGACACGTTCAAGACCAGCCAGCATATATATTTGTTGAAATTCAAACGTCAAATTTTCTTGGGTTAACTGCATATTTATTGAATTCCTTGTGAGCATAGATGCATTCATGCATCCAATAAAACAACAAAACACTTATTTTGTAGCGGTTGAAACCCTGGTGGGTGGAATCATACCCTAATGCCTCCATCAACACACCAAAGCAATAGATATTAATCAATTTTATACATATTTTTTGGTTAACATATATTATTTTCAAAGAGAAAACAAAAAAAATATCCATTACCACTAAATACTTGTAAACCTGGAAAGATCACAAAATATTTGAATAATGATATTTTGAAACAAATTACAATTTAAATGTGACAGAATAAGTTCATGCAAATTTATCCTACCGAGTTCCCGGAAAACTTATTTAGCTTCTATTGTTATCCAACTTTGTTTGACCTATTGGTAGACCACATAACTACTTTGAGATTTTTGTTCCACTCTCTATCATTGAGTTAGGTTGTAACTGAATCTAGTGGAGCTAATGAATCTTTCAAGTTGTAACTGAATCTAGTTTCCATCAATTGTTGTGGTGGAGATCAGAGTAGAGATTTAGATATCTTCACTCGACCGCAACAACATAACAATAAGTGGGTAAACACCAAAAGACCGACCAATAATATGATTTTATTAATAAACATATTAAGTTCCCTTTAGTTGAAATAAAAATCGAATGAACCCATGTTATATATAAATATGAAAGATTCTTCTAATTTGTAGTAAATGGGTTACATGTGTGTGTATATGTGCGCGCGATAGGGAAAATCCATTCTACTTTGCTGCTCTAATTTATAATGCATATTAAATATATATATTACCCTAACCAAGATGATACATAAACGACATCAGAGTTTTGTGGTGCATAATTAATAACTCCAAGCTTCAGCACATGTTTTGTCATTGTCACAAGTACAAAAAGTGCACTAAAATATCTTGTTTCTTCTTATCCTCATCGAGACGTACAATGAATTTCCTGGATCCTGGTAATTCCCTATCCTTGGAATCCTGGAATATGACTGGGGTGAAGAAGACCAGCTGCACTCTGGTCCCCGGCGGCGAAGCTAGATGAGTGCCCACCTATGAACGGTAGGAGCTGGACTTGAACACTGGCCCCAGTTCAGTCCCTGAGAGAGACACCTTGTATCTGAAAATATCTGGAGCATGTGGATCTAACTTTCTGTTGGAAATATCTTCATGGTTGTCTTTGACTGCAAGTTGCCAAGTTGGAAATTCAGAACACAAATATCTACGCTTCTTGTCCTTCAACGCCGTTTGTTTTTACCTCGGAGAGAAAGAGAGAGAGAGAAAGAGAGAGAGAAAGAGAGAGAGAGAGAGAGCATGCAATCGGGCACACCATCCAGCTGGCGTTGCTGGAGCCAACAAAATTCAGTCGTCGCTCCACGAGGATATGTTGCCGGATTACCAGCCTCCAACATGTACACGGGATCGCCGCCGGCCGGGCAACCACCACTAGCGGTTCTGGTGCAGTTCAAGCTCGGCAATGCAATATAATTGAAGAGCCGTTTCGGTGCAACCCTACGTGTTACGTGTGGTCCAGGCGACAGCGCCACGTACGTTGCCAATAGCAATTGGCGACTAGCTTAGGTTCCTGCTGATCAAGGACGGCACGGCAGATTAGAGGCCCAACACCGACATCATCAAGTAAAGGCAAAACTTTGCTCTTGGAGGGTGTCACGGGCGGAGCCAGGAAAAATGATCGCCTGGGTTAGTGGATGCCGGAACACTCCTTTGAAATTAAAAGGGTAGTACCTCTGTGCCTGTACGCAAAAGATCGCTGGGAATTGACCGACCCCAACGCTAGCACATAGCTCCCCCCTGGAGTGTGTAATGCTAGTACGCTAGAAAGGAGGGACAAGCCAAGGGGACGCCCTATGCGTAGCCCACGCTACGCGTAGGTGAGATGTAGCGCTGCCCAAGGCGGCTTCTTCTTCCCCGCGTCGCCACCGTCACCGCGCGCCGCTGTTCGGCGTCGCCGGAACAATATCGCTCGCCGCCAGAACAAATCCCCAGGTCGCTGGAACAATCTCGCCTACCGCCGGAACAAATCGCCCCGCCGCC
>LAPY01002973.1:50597-61809 GCA_000970635.1 Eragrostis tef
AAGCCGACGGCCTCGCCAGCGAAAACTGCTACTGCTTCCTCCTCGGGCACATCATCTGCGGTGCAGAAGAAGAAAGGAAAGGGAAAGATGAAGGAGGCAGCTCCACTGGTACTCTATGAGGGCCACTCCACTTCTGGTGCTCGACCATCCCCGCACCTGTCCATTGGCAATGCTCAAGGCATTGGGACAAAGTTCTGCAAGATGCGTCTTGAGGCCGTGTCGAAGAAAGCCCTCCTCCAGGGTGACGATGATAGCACAACCGAATAGGTCTGCTGCACCATGTCTCGTGCTAGGTGGAGCCTGTGCCTCCTCCATTTTGGTTTATTATCTGAACTTAAGTTTGTGTGGTACTGTCAATGGCTCTATGGGCAGCAAGTATGGTCAGGTCGTTTTTTATTGTGGTGATAGTTCCCAAACTGATGGGTATCACGTTGGTTATTTGCACTGCTTATGGTTGAACTCAGTCGTATTAGTGAATTTATCCCTTTCCTGGTATTTGCTGGTTTCATGGTGTTCTGCGGTGGCTGCTTACCATTTCCTAAGTATGATGTACATATTGGATTTTTCTGCGATTTCTTTCCACCAGGTTTTCTTAGCTTCTTGCTCCCAGTATGATGATGATAAGCTAATTGTTCCCAATGAGTAACACCAGTAACCAAACATGGAGTATTCTGGCTTCGAATGTGAGGGGATCTAATGACCCAGCTAAATGGAATGAGTTCAGATGTAAAATTGAGGAAAGTGCATGTGTGGCCTTTTGTTTTCAGGAAACAAAAAGACCTCTATTTGATCTTGTGTCTGTCAACAAATTTTGTCACATAAGATATAATCAATTTGCTTACGTGCCCTCTGATGGAGCATCTGGAGGTCTGTTAACTGTATGGAATGGCAATTTATTCACTGGACCTGTTATCACCTCCCATCGTTTTGCATTGACTGTCAAGCTCACTTCAACCCAATTAGGTCAAACTTTTCACTTGATGAATGTGTATGGACCCTGTGCAGCACAGCCCAGAGCAGAATTTATTTACTGGCTATATAATTATGATGTTACCGGTTTTGATTTATGGCTGGTGATGGGAGATTTTAATCTTTTAAGAAGTCATGAAAACCGCAGTATGCCAGGTGGGAACACAAATGATATGCTCTTGTTTAATGACATTATCCATCGTCATGATCTAGTTGAAATTCCAATGAAGGGGAAGTCCTTCACGTGGAGCAATATGCAGGCTAATGTACTCCTTGAAAAGCTAGACTGGGTGTTCACTTGTTCTAATTGGACGATATCTTTCCCCAATTTGCTAGTATACCCACTATCAAGGGTAGTCTCTAATCATACACCCTATGTTATTCAGATGGAGTCAGCCATACCAAGATCTCCCTTATTTCAATTTGAAAATTTCTGGGCATCGCATCCGGAGTTCTTGCCAACAGTACAGCATTACTGGTCATTACCTTGCTTTAGAGATAACATAGCCTGTCTATTATCTGCTAAATTTAAGAACCTAAGGAGAGGTCTCAAAGGTTGGAGTAGAGAATTGTGCAAACTGAACAGGTTGATCAACAACTCCTATTATGCTCTAGCAATGTTGGATGGACTCGAGGAGGAAAGACCCCTGAATACTGTTGAAAGTAATTTTCGGAAAGCTTTAAAAGTACATATCTTTGATCTGCTTGAAGCTAAAAGAGTCTATTGGAAGCAAAGGGCCACCATCAGATGGGTTTGTTTTGGAGATGAGAACACGAAATTATTCCAAGTTGTGGCCTCTCAAAAGTACAGAAGAAATTACATATCCTCTTTGATACTCTCAGATGGCACCATTGCAACAGAGCACGAACACAAGGCAACGGCTTTGTTGGATTCATTCAAAGAGAGGCTTTACTGGTGCTAGAACAGCCATGCTCAAAGGAAGAGATTGATGCTATAGTCAAAGCAATGCCACCCGACAAAGCTCCAGGGCCTGATGGGTTTAATGGGTTCTTCATTAAAAAGTGCTGGGAAATTATAAAGACTGATTTCTACTTATTATTTGATAAGTTCTTGGCTGGCAACTTGAATGTGCAGAGTATCAACAGCTCCTACACCACTCTTGTCCCAAAAAAATCTTCTCGTGAAGGGGTAAATGATTATAGGCCCATTTCTCTACTTGGAGGACCAATCAAGATGATAACTAAATTTATGGCTAATAGACTCCAAAGAGTGATCACAGATATTGTGCATCAAAATCAGTATGGCTTTATCAAGGGTCGAACCATTCAGGATTGTCTCTCCTGGGCAATTCAGTATCTCTACATGTGTCATAAATCTAAGAGAGAAATAGTGGTGCTGAAACTAGACTTTGAAAAAGCATTTGACAAGGTTGAGCATCATGTCATCCTTAGTATGATGCAATATAAGGATTTTCCTCAGCTCTGGCAACAATGGGTAAAGGCTATTCTAGACTCAGGTACCTCTCAAGTTTTGCTTAATGGTGTTCTAGGGAAGACAATTCACTGTAAGATAGGTGTACGACAGGGTGATCCCGTATCACCCCTTCTATTTGTGCTTGCTGCGGATTTGCTCTAGTCTCTAATTAATAATGCTTATAGTAGAGGGCTTCTCACCATGCCACTAGAGAGTTCCTATGGACAAGGCTTTCCAATTGTTCAGTATGCCGATGATACCTTGATCATCATGCCGGCAGACAGTAAGAAGCTCATATTTCTGAAATGTCTATTGCAGACCTTTGCGACATCCACTGGACTGAAGGTCAATTTCAATAAATCTTTCCTTGTACCAATCAACCTTGCTGAGGGGAGAGCTAAAATTTTGGCTGGTCTCTTGGAGTGCCAAGTTGCAACCATGCCTTTTACTTATCTGGGTTTACCTCTTGGAACAACAAAGCCAATTGTTGATGATCTGATGCCTGTCCTGCATAGAATGGAAAGAAGGTTAATGGGTATTACACCCTTTACGAATTATGCAGGTAGATTACAGCTAAATAATTCTATTATCACGGCTATCCCAATGTATATTATGTGTATTGTCAGAGTCCCTGTAGCATTGTCTATGGAGTGGATCAGATTTGAATAGAAAAGGAAATTGCCTGGCTGCATGGGAAAAAGTACAAAGGCCTAAGGAGCAAGGTAGCCTTGGTATCCTCAATATTGATGCACAGAACAAGGCTCCCTTGTTGAAACATCAGCATAAGTTTTTCAACAAATTGAATGTCCCATGGGTTAATTTAATCTGGCAAGCATATTATTCCTCAGCTATTGCGCCACAGGCAAGAACCCCACGAGGATCTTTTTGGTGGAGATCACTTTGTATACTTTTTGACACATATAGAGGTTATGCTAAGGTCAAAGCTGGAATGGGTGATTCAATGATGTTCTAGAAGGATGTATGGGATGTTGGAGACGACACCGAAGTCACTTCCTGACCCACACAAGGACTGACTATTACCAGCGAAGGACGAACGGAAGTGACCCGCACGAAGACCGACTATCACCCGCGGAGGAGGAATGGAAGTATAGATAACTCAGGTCAACGTTCAGCTCAAGTCACAAAGCTAAGAGCCATACCAAGTTAGCTAATGGCACGATTGTAAATATGATCTTTCTCCTCCCTATAAATATGGAGGGAGATGGTCCTGTACGATCATCTGTTTTTCGGGCCACGAGCCAAAGAACAAGAATTCGAACTGCACCCAACTTTCTCTTAACACTCAACCCCTTCGCCCGGCACCGCGGGCAAAGGAGGGCTTTGCGTAGCCAAGAACTGCAGGGAACCTGAACGTGAACACCTTCGTCCGGGGCTTCAGGACAAGGAGGAGGGCTTCGCACACATCGGTGTACGACCTGGATCATCAAAGAGGGCTTCGCAAGGTGACTCAGACGCCCCCAACAACCTTCGACAGCCTTCGAACGAACAAGAACTACATCAACTCTTCGTTGGTGGGCTTCGACGTCACATCAAGACCTTCGATCCCCCAACATTTGGCGCCGTCGCGCGGAGCGAACCCACGACCAAGATCGACATGGCAAAAGCAAAGCAATCAAAAACGAACGTCTCCGACGCACAGCGCGCAGAGAACGAGGCGAAAAACAAAAGGCTCGCGGAGGAAGCAGAAGCGAGAACGATAAAAGCACCCTAAGAGCCATCCAAATAAGCAACGCCGGAGCATCTCAAGTGGGGAACCCCGAACAAGAGGACAACGAAGATGTCGACAATGAAACCCTAAGCATCGCCGAAAGGCTTCGCAACATACAACAAGAGAGAGTAGAAAGAGAGAAGAAACTGGCCGTCATCGAAAAGACATCCAAGCTGAAAATCGACATGCTCGACAAGATAAAGAAAGCTCAAGAGGAGATCAGTGCGATGGACGACAAGTTGAACAAGTACTACGAGGAGATGGAAAACTTGAAGAAGCAGGAGCAAGACATGCATCACAAACCTCACAAGCCTGCCGAGAACAAGGTGGTACACGAAGTAAGCAGCACTAGCAGAGACCAGTCATACATCATCTACAATGAAAACTCGCCTCTAAGCAAAGAGTTACAGAGCGAACCCTAGCCCATCAACTTCAAAATGCCGAAGATAAAGGCGTACCAAGGAAAGACGTGCCCAAGGGAGTTTCTAATGTCCTTCGAAGCCGCAGTAGAGTTCAGAGGAGGATCAAATTCAACATACGCGAAGGCCCTGGTGATGGCAGTCGAGGGTGTAGCGAAAACATGGTTCTCAACCCTAGAACCAGGATCTATCAACTCATGGTCCGAGATGAGACGAGAGTTCATAAACAACTTTCAAGGTTTCCAAGCATTAGAAATCCACCAAGGAAGACTCTTCTCGTGCTAACAGAACCAGACGAAGGCCTAAGGGAATACATGCAAAGGTTCATGGAGATCCAATCAAGGGCGAAAGACGTAGGGGCTTCGACTGTCATCGATGCACTAATGGAGGGCTTGAGAGCTGGCCCCTTCCAATTCTGCTCTGACAAGAAAGAGGCCAAAGACCATGTACCAACTGCTAGACACCTTCGAGAAATACGCAAGAACGGATGATGAATTTCGAAGGAGAAAAAGAAGATGAAAAAAGGCAATCAGAGATACTTAAAGAGGAGAAAAAACACAGGGAAGCAAAAGAGGCAAGCCAAAGCAGGAGGCACGAAGACAACAGAGACAACTAAAGAGACCATAGCAGCCGAAGGGTACATAATCTCGAAAACAGAGAAGAGAGAGGCGACGAAAAGAGAACCAAGGAAGACGAAAGAGGCAGAGAACAAAGCAACCATGACAGAGACTGCGAAGACAGGAGTAGAGAAAACAATCAAAGGACCAGCTCCCGCGCTCCATACTGCGAGCTACATGGTGAAGGAAAGGGACATACCATGAAGCAATGCCGAGATCTGCAACAATTCAAGCAGGATTGGACTGCAGACAGAGAGGCAAAAAAGGCTATCAGTCATACAAGCAGTTACCGCGAAAGCTGGCCACAAAGGAACCCGATGTCTCAATACCCTCCACAGTCTGTTAATCACCTCATCGCCTACCCAGGGGAAGCTTCGCATCAAAGACAACAATACAACTACTCCCAACCTCAAGGCTTAGCAGCATTACCATCACCTCCAGAAGCAAATCATCAGAGTAGTGGAAGGAGTTCAGAAACAAGCTACGCACCTTAAAGACAAACTATCAATGCCATTTTCGGAGGGTCAACTCAGCAGTTAGACTCGAGAAGAGCAAGAAACGAATACATTCGAAGGGTCCACAATGTGCCATCGAGGGCCCCGTTCATAAAAACAAAGTGGTCCCATGTCAATATCACCTTCCGAAAAGAGGATGCAAGAGACATCGATCAACCTGATTCAGACCCCTTGGTCATGAAAGCAAACATAAAAGGCTTCGATGTGCTCAGAGTGCTAGTCGATGGCGAAGGAGAGAACACAAGAATTGAAGACATCACCTTCGACGTGGTCAACATTGTTTATCCTTACAATGCCATCTTCGGAAGGGGATCCATCAACAAGTTCGAAGCCGCCATACACCAAGGCTATCTTTGCATGAAGATTCCGGAACCCATCTCTGTGATCAGCGTCCTCGGAGACCAGCTTCAAGCAAGGAACATTGAAAAAGGCTAGACTTCCGGAAGAAAGAACATCCACCTCATCCAAAGCGAGCTCGAAGCCCAACCGTTCAAGATTTTCAGCTTGAAAAATTTAGCCACAACATACCAAAGATGTATGAGCCATCTCTACCAAGGGCATTTCCTTGGCAGCATGAGCGATTCATACGTGTAAAATCATAAAGAACTTGCAAGGGGTGTGCTCTTTTTCCTCACGAGGGTAACCCTTCGAAGGGTGTGATGTTTCTTAACGAGGCACCTCCTAAGATTGTAACAGTTTTTAATCATTTTTACCCTCAAAAAATATCAGAGCAATTTCCTGGGGGGCGAACCGAAGCCTAAGCTTGAAAGCAAAGCCTAGAAACGAAGACTCAAGCTCAAAAGCGATATGAGGCAAAAGCCTAGAAACGAAGCCTCGAGCTCAAACTCGATATCAGGCAAAAGCCTAGAAAAATCAAAGGTTACACCAATAAAGCATTTGGTGCAACCTCAGTCTGAGTCAAAGTATCACGAGAAATGATACAGTGACTAGAGACAAGAGTCCAAGGGAGAAAAGCTAAGAAAGCTTAATCTATCCGAGCATCGACAAACCAAAACCCCCGCAAGAGGAAAAAAGCGCGATCCTTCGCATCAAAAAGATATCGACACATCAAATACGAAAGCACGAAAACTTGTGATCCTCCAAGGAAACACAAAGACATCGTACGAGAAGCACTAAAAGCTTCGAAAGATATTGAAGAAATCTCCTCTCTGGCGAAGACCTTCAAAAGATCACTCCAAAAGAAAAGCTTTATTAAGCAATCAACATTGTTGAAGGGGAACCATCGTCAGGTTCCTGCTTTACAACAAGACCTAGTTCTAAAAGCATTTGATAAACAATGCTATACTCATCAAAATTATACCCACTCGAAGGCGAGTAGGGTCTCTGAAAAACTGGGTTGACAACCCCAGTCGAGGTCATCCGCTCAACAAGTAACTGAGTTTTTTCGCCAGAAGAAGAAGAATCACGAGACTTACGACCTCGAGAACCTCGCCTACCTCGACCATGGCGACCTTCGGAACCCTCAGATCTTGGAGAACCAAGTCTATACACACAAACAAAGCTACCAGAAGGAAAAACATAGCCTTCGGCCCCCTGAACAGGGGACAAAGGGTCAGAGTCACTTGACAAAACAAACTCTGAAGTAGACGAACTCAAAATCTCAATAGCACCCTCTATGGGAGCCATATTAGAAACCTCCAGAGCAGCAAACTCGCTCAGACAATAGTCAGATGAATCCGAAAGTGCAAGAACCAAACAAGGATTAATCAAAGTAGTAGCGAAGCACGCAAAGCATAAAATTACAGAAGTTCTCAACAAATACATGTCCGAAGGGAACACATAATCCCTATCCCGAAACTAAACAAAAATTGTTTATACCTCTTTCTGAGGTAGGTGGCCGACCAACTGTACTCGGCCGAAGAAGGAATCATCGAAGTAACCGGCAACTTTCCGGAGGGCTTTGACAACAGGACGAGGTGTAGAATCAACAGCAGAAAACTTGAAGCCGTTAGAAGAAATCTTCACCAAAGCATCGCCTCCTTCGACATTCAAGGAATGGAGCAAGTCTCGAATAGCAAGGTGAACAACATTAGTGGAGAAGGCCCTACAGGCTTTCACCACATAAGGAATATTCACCAAAAGCCAAGACTGGCACTGCTCAGCCGAAGCACCCTCGGGAATCAGATCAGGAATCATCCCCACTGAGATAAGAGCATCCTGGATATAGCCGCAAAGAGACGACATGCGAAGCCCTTCAGTCTCAGCAAAGGAGGCCAGGTCCTTCTCCACAGCTTCAACCTTCTCGCGAAGGCCTTTGTTAACCTCCAAGACCTTCGAAAGGGACGAGTCAAGATCCCCAAGATCTCTCTCCAAAGAAGCCACCTTCACCTTCAAGTCCTCAGTGGACTTAGCAAGGGTCTCCTTCTCAGCGGAAAGATCACTTACGTGCTTCTTGCTGAGAGCAAGCGCTTCCTCCTTCTCTTTGACCTTCATCTCAAGGACCGAATGGTCCTTGCGAAGCCGGTCCCGATCAGCCTTCGCCAGAGTCAGCTCATGGAACTGACGAAGAGAGGCATGGGTAATAGCGAGTGTCTGACAAAAATGAAAGCAAAATAAGAAAAACAAAACAATTGAATAAAAGCAAAGAATGACAAATCACTTACCTTCATTTGCGAAGACAATAAAGACTTGTACAGGGTATCTCCACCCTGAAGTACAACTTCACTCTCCACTTGGGGAAAGCAAACTCTTTCGGCAGCAGCAACAAAAGGCGCAGCGGCCTGAGTACTCATGACAAATGTGTTTGAAGGCACCTCGTCACAAAGAGCTAAAGAACTCCCAACAGCTTCGACTGAATCAAAAGTGATGTTAAAAGGGAAAACTCTCCTGTCATCGCTTTATAGACTCAATGAAAGAAAAGTTCACCACCTGCCAAGGTTAAGGGGCTCACGAGGCCCGACACCTGGCTCCGAAGGCAGCTAAAGCTGAGAACGATCTATAAGAGGTCTTAAATCATCAGCAATTCGACGAAGATCATCTTTACTCATAGATGAAAAACGACCTTCAGCAGAGGCTTTGGCTGCCGATTCACCCAGAGCTGGGGCAGCAGGAGGGGCACCAGAGCCCTCATTACTGGGATTGTCCTGGATCTTAGACTTCGATCCGGACTTAGTGAGAACAGAATCTGCATGCTTCGAAGCCTTGTCCTGAATCTTGGCCTTCTCAGCAACACCAACATCATCAACATCAACCGTAGAAGCAGGAACATCCTGAATCTTGGCCTTCTCAGCAACACCAACATCATCAACATCAACCGTAGAAGCAGGAACATCCTGAATCTTGGCCTTCTCAGCAACACCAACATCATCAACATCAACCGTAGAAGCAGGAACATCCTGAATCTTGGCCTTCTCAGCAACACCAACATCATCAACATCAACCGTAGAAGCAGGAACATCCTGAATCTTGGCCTTCTCAGCAACACCAACATCATCAACATCAACCGTAGAAGCAGGAACATCCTGAATCTTGGCCTTCTCAGCAACACCAACATCATCAACATCAACCGTAGAACTCTTCGAGGCAACTTCATCGGGGGTAGACTGAATCTTCACCCCAGCAGAAGTGGTATCCTCGTCCTCCGAAGCAGAGAACAAAGACAATGCAGAACGAATCTTCGGAGGCTTAAAACCAAAAGTTGGTTTGGCTGCAAATGAAGTCTTCGGTTGATTTGTCGAAACACCAACAGCAATGGAAGATGCAGCATTAGCTTCGGCGACGGCCTTATCAGAGCCATCCTTCAACGAAGCCTTTTGGGTCTTCAACTTCTTCTTGGCATGATCTTCGCTAGACCTTCGATTACCAAACATCTCGAAAAAGGATGAAAGGAAAAGATCTCCTATTGCGAAGGGGACTAATGTGTGCAAGGAAATGAGAAAGCACAAGGCACGCAGATGAAGAAACAATGCATCCACAAGGACGATATATAGAGGGGACGCAAGTATCAGGAACTGAAAAGAACTACGGAACGAAAACGACAAGGCACGTGTGTGGATCAGAAAGGCGCACGGCGTAATCTTAAAAAATAAATAAATTGCCTCTGCTTTCGGTTATACTAAACATCGTCAATTGAGGGCTAATGTTGGAGACCACACCGAAGCCACTTCCTGACCCACACGAAGACTGACTATTACCAGCGAAGGAGGAACGTAAGTGACCCGCACGAAGATCGACTATCACCCGCGGAGGAGGAATGGAAGTACAGATAACTCAGGAGGAATGGAAGTCACAAAGCTAAGAGCCGTACCAAGTTAGCTAATGGCACGATTGTAAATATGATCTTTCTCCCCCCTATAAATATGGAGGGAGATGGTCCTGTACGATCATCTGTTTTTCGGGCCACCCAACTTTCTCTTAACATTCGAACCCCTTCGTCTGGCACCGCGGACAAAGGAGGGCTTCGCGTATCCAAGAACTACAGGGAACCTGAACGTGAACACCTTCGTCCGGGGCTTCAGGACAAGGAGGAGGGCTTCGCACACATCGGTCTACGACCCGGATCATCAAAGGGGGCTTCACAAGGTGACTCAGACGCCCCAACGACCTTCGACAGCCTTCGAATGAACAAGAACTACATCAACTCTTCGTTGGAGGGCTTCGACATCACATCAAGACCTTCGATCCCCCAACATTTGGCGCCGTCACGCGGGGCGAACCCACGACAGAGAGAATTTTCCAGCTTCCCCTGTCAATGGTTGCCGCTCACCAACTTGCAGATCTGCTGAACACTGTTGAACAATGGCAGCGAGATGATGAAACTAATGACACCTGGATATATATATGGGGCTCTGGTGCTTTCTCAACAAAGCAAGCCTACCTTCATATCATAGGTGAGATAGACACAGATGCGCCGTTTAAATGGCTATGAAAGTCCTGCTGCCGAGGCAAGCAGAAAGTCTGTTTCTGGTTGTTGCTCAATGATCGTTTAAATACAAGAAACCTCTTACGAACAAAGTGTCATGCTATCCCGTCAGTAGATTGTGTTATGTGCAACCCGCTGGCTGAGGAGACACTAAAGCATCTGACTTTTAGCTGCCCGTTTGCACAACTCTGTTGGACATCGCTGCAAATTGTGTGGGATTTGGCCTTGCCGGTTATAGAGATGATTGAGGATTACAAGCATGCGTTCCAGTATGACTGTTATATGGAGGTGATCATGATTGGAGCGTAGACGATATGGAATCATCGCAATGTAGTCATCTTTGACAATGGAGTGCTATCTTTCCCTAGATGGAAGCAGGAGTTTAAGTTAGCTTTTTCTCTCATTTTGTATGGAGCAAAGCCTGCTCGTCGTGACACCATGACGGCATGGTTTGACAATCTGTAAATATGTACAGACATTGCTAACAAAACTAACAATAATAAAAGTGCAGTAGGGGAATTCCCCTCCTGTTTTCCGTCAAAAAAAAACATAAAATGTGAAGTATTCTGGCGGTAAAGCACCTGTCTTTCGAGCCAAAAGATTCTCAACATTCAAAGTTGACTAGGAGAGGGGGGGGGGGGAAGGG
>LAPY01002975.1:1220-15568 GCA_000970635.1 Eragrostis tef
ACCGGCAACCTCCACGCCGGCTTCTTCCTCGGCATGGTAACCAAACGAACTGTCACCTCTGCTCTGCTGGCTTTCACCTTTGCTCTGCTCTGCTCTGCTTCCTCTGTTTCTTACCCCCTCTGTTCGGTTTGTCTACATCATCTCGATCAGGTGAGGTTCTACTGCCTAGGCAGCGCCAGGGCCTCGGGCGCGGCGCTGCTGTCCCGGGCGGCGGTGGTGTGGTTCAACGGCAGCGGCGGCTGCAAGTCCGACAGGGACCCGCGCACGCCGCGTGGATGGGCCACTGCCTCGGCGACGGCTACGGCGCGCGACGCGACCCACGCCGCGGCGCGCAAGCTCCTGTCCGGCGTCGAGTGCCAGGAAATTTTGTGACCATGATCATAAATCATGATCAACAAACATGCACGACGTCAGGATCCACTGATGGATCGTCGCTCCCAGCCGCCATGCTGAAACCTGCGAGGGGGCTCCTGCTCTAGCGGCTATGCCGACTCAAAGCTGAGCAGGGGCGCGCGGCACCGGGAAGGCCGCAGGGCTACCGTTGCGGTTGCTCGTCGTGCCATTGACGCGCATTCGATGGGCTCCCCGAAAACCTCGTAATCGCCGTGCTCGCCGGGCTTGCCGCGTGCCCCCGCCGACCGCGCCGCAGCAGCCCTCACATAAGTATCCGTGCTTCTCTCTGCTGCGTTCACTCTGTTTCTGTTATTGTTTTGTCGTCTCGTTTCATGGCTAATGTGGCCTCTGTGTGTGTGTGCGCGCGCGTTACGGGAGGTGGCGGCGCGCCGAGCAGGTGGTCGGAGCTGGCCGCCGGCAACCTCCACTTCCTCGGCATGGTAACCATTCCAACTCTGACCTCTGCTCTGCTCTGCTTCCATGTCCTCCTCTGTTTCGTACCACATCTGTTCGGTTTGGTTCGTGGTCATCATCTATTCTCAGGCGAGGTTCTACTGCCTCAGCGGCGCCAGGGCGTCAGGCGCTGTACACGCTCGCGTTCGAAAAGTTTAACGGCAGCAGCGGCGGCAAGGCCGACAAAGGACCCGCGCGCGGGCGTCGACGCCGCCTCCTGTTCCACGCCACGACGCGCGAGGTCCTCGTCCTGCGGCGGCGAGGTCGCGGAGGCCGGCCGGTTCATGGAGGAGTGGTGGGCGGCGCTGGCCGGGAAGAAGGAGTCAACGCCAGGGAAAGGCGACGACAGCAACACGGACCACCTGCTCCGTGTGCGGCACCGCCGTCTACTGCTCGCGCGCGTGCCAGGCACTCGATTGGAAGCGCAGGCATCGTGGCCAGTGCGCGGCCGTGCGCTGGCTCGCCGCCGGCTGAGCGCCACCCGTCCCGCGTGTACATAGCTTATGCATACTAATATCACCACTGCTACTCGGCAGCTTAATAGTTTGTGTAAATTTTATTCATTTCTAGCAAGTTAATTGCAAATTTGGCTCCATTGTAGTTTGCTATGTGGCTTATTAAATTTGGGTCTGTCTATAACAGGTTTTCCAAATTCGTTGGTGGTGGAATATATAGCAGATAATGACGTGTTTGTTTGAGGAGAAATTTAATTCTGGCTCTAGGTGCATTCGAATCCATTTCTGAATCAACATAGTTCTGCATAAATTGAATACTTGCAAAATAGGGGAACATACTATATAGCACATGTAAATGGTGATACATATAAGGCCTTCCATAAACATACACTGCATGTGTACATATAGCTTGTGCATGTAACGAACCACCGATTGTGGAAGTGTTCTCACCTCCTGAGGAGGCCGCGTACCTTTGTTAAATAGGCAGGAAACAGCCCCCCTGCTTGGCTTACAAGTAACGTATCCTAGTTGGTTAGGCCGGACTTCTGTTCGTTAGAATCTAGTTACAACAAGTTTATCTACAAGCTACAACAGAATGCATGAGTCCGGCACAATCTCAACTGGTACGTGAACAAACATATCTCTATCTCTAACAGCCCCTCTTAATCTAAACTTTACCTAAGTTAGATTGTATCTGAATCTTGCCATATTCTGGTTGGTAAGCGCCTTTGTAAACCCATCAGCTATCTGATCTTCAGTAGCAATATATCACATCTTCAACTGTCTTCTGGCCACTAGTTCGTATGAATTTGGTTCATGTTACCAAGTTGATTGCAGATGTCGTGATTGTTTGAGGTGAAACATAATGACTCGTGCATGTGAATTCATTTCTGGATCAGGGTAATTCTGAGTTTTAAAAATAATCTTAAACACAGAATAGAATAAAAGAAAAAACTTGCAAAAAAAAGGGGGAATAAAATACCGCTTGGCAGATGTAAAAAAGAAGAAGAACATATGAGGCCTTTTTTTTGCGAAGAATATGAGGCCTTAAATACATGAAAGTTTTTTCTACAATGGATTGCTCACAAACTATCTATAAAGAAAATTCACAACAAATCCATAACATGCGTCTACATCCTGCCAAAGTGGACATAGGACGATATGTCATGTTGATTTGCAAGATACATATGAACGCGCAGTCCATTTGCATGGAGCAATTTTCAGTCAAGAAGTAGTAGTACAAAAAAACAAGCTTGGGACTCTTGGACCAAGCCTACATTACTGACATGGAGAAGCCAAAGTCATCTGACCAAGCTTGAGACATTTTTTAGGTCACGTCTATTGAGCCCTTGACATATGGCAATGATTCAGTCACTAGTAGGGTGTACCTTTGACATCCTATAGTATAGCCCAGGTTATTTCAGTATGATATTTTTCTATGTAAATACGTGGATATCGCTTAATTATGATAATTTTTTGTATATTATAGAGCCATTTGCAGTGGTGAAATGTTACAAGGAATCTTCAAAATGAAGGGAGAACGAAAATGTAGTAGCTAGTCGGTCATGGAGCAAAGAATTGTTTTTAATCCTTTTTCCTAGAATAATTGATGCAAACTCACTCCTTAGCTCCGTAACTTCCAAGGATACCCCTTTCCTGTGAAAGTATCATATTGTTCTATAGCGCCAAATGACCATGATCACATTGCCGAAACCTCCCAAGAAGGAAGAGAAAGATATAAAGAAATTCAACTTGCGTATTACAATGTTTCAATAGTTAATCATGTGTTTTCTATTTATATTGTTGAATACTTTTATTATAATTCAACATTTTATGTATACGACCAGAATAAAAACAAATTACAGCTGATAAATTGAGTGGCAACATTTGATGGCATATTACATACATTACAGTATAACTAGCAAACTGCATGCGCATTCCTACGGGAAAAATACAATATTTGTATACTAATTTATATGAATCTCTTGATTTTGGGTTTATGGAATAAAATATGCTATGTGTGTATTGGTTGTGTATGAACTCTATTTGTTTTGAAAAAAAAAAGTCCTAGTGTATTTAAAATGTTAAATACTCACGATAATGTATGCATTTTTTCTTATTTGTCTGCCATGAAAAATGTACGAATATGTTCATGCGCCCTATAATTAATGCTAAATACCCATAATAATGTATATAATTTTCTGGCATGCATGACAAAATGTATAAATATGTTTGTGTGTAGCGATTGGTGTTCATCTAGCAATTTAGTCAAGAGAATGTGTAGTATAATGCAAAATACCAGAATATTTTTTCTATTTTTCTATTCTTTTTTGGCATGATAAAATGTATGAAGACTCACAATATTTTTTCTTATTTTTCTAGCACGACATGTATAAATATGTTTGTGTAAAGTCAATGGAAAGATCTAGTAATTTATCTTTACCAACGTATCGGTCCTACCTGCATGTGCCACACGAGCCTTCTTCCCAGTTGAGTCTGAGTCGAAAAACAAAAAGAAAAAAAGAAGAGGCCGCCATTGCTGCCTCCTGGAGCTCTGCACCAGCAGCACCACGTATATAGAGTGTCAGGCCGGCCATGTTGAATACAAAAACGAAATGGAGAGCTCTATAGGAGGTTCGATCTAGCGCTCAGGTTTGAAGTTAAATCAGTGCATACCCAAGTTGAACTCAACGCAACATCATGCTAAGAAACCAAAACTTTAGGCAGACCAAACAACGAAAAAAAATGATCCGACGCCCTCTAGAGATTTTTTTTTTTGCGAAAGACCTCTAGAGATGTGTTCATAATTATTCTTTTTTTTGTTGAAAGCTCAGAAATTACCCAACCGGGGTCGACAGTAAGAGTGATGGCGACACGCTCCGACCTCGCGAGCGGCTCTCATGGCGACATGCTACGCGCACCACTCTCCGACACGCGCCCCTCCTCTAATGCAGCCCAGGCCCCGCATGGCGGTGAGAGTGACCACGGGCTCCGGGTGTGTCACATGGTCTGGCCACCTTTGGTCCCGCATGGCGGTGTCTCGCATGGGTGAATCCCACAATGTCCGCCTTCGATTGGTTCGGATAAGGTCGGGTCCCCCCATGGCGAGGCTCGATCAATCGGATAAGGCACTCTCCGCTCACCCTTCAGGCCTAGGTAGGACTTTTGGGGCGCTTACCCTTCTCTCGCTGTGAAACATGGCGATAGATTAGGGTTAGGGTTCGTTCCGCCTTCCCCCCCTCTCTCTCCTTCCTCCACATACTCGAGGTACTTTGGTCATATGTGGAGATCCAGATTTTGAAATGGTGCTATTTGTGGCGAATCGAGATCGTTGGCCACGTAGTTCGTTCAAATCCTGCTCCTACAATCATGGTGGCGGCAAAGGAGGATCGTAGTTGGGGACGGGATGGGTTTGGTGCTGGGAGAAATGGCCGAGGTGTTGGGAGACACGGTGGTAGGCAAGACTACCAGTGGCGTCGTCAAAATTATCGTCCTATTGATCCCTTTGATGCACGGAAAAGGCATGATGTGGAGGATCCCAATCGAGATCGTTGGGATCAAGCTTCACTGAAACATCAGGAGGGGACATCTTGTATCAAATTATGTGATGCGGCGGAGAAATCTAAGTGGTCACACAGGACGAGATGATGGAAAATAGGGAACCCTTTAACCCTATCGAAACTCATGGGAATACTTCTCATCAGGATGTGCCTCATATCAGGTCTGATAAGGATGATCATTCTATGACCAAATCCAATGAAGGGAATGAGTGCTTCAAATGTGGTGATAAGGGTCATTCTACTCGAATTGCTCTAAACCTAAAAGATGTGACAAATGTGGTGCTCTTGGCCCAGTGGGGAGGAATGTAGGAGCAAGAAGCTGTGGGAATATGTAGCTCCTATGTGTGCAACTAAGGTGGAAGGGCAAGGCTTCTTCTGCATCCCTGACTGCCTATCAGACATTAACCTGAAGGAAAGAAGTACTACTGCTTTGATTACGGTGATCAATGGGAAGGTTAATGCTAGACAAATTAAGCTGGAGTTCAAAGAACTCTTGGGGACATCTGCCTGGAGGTGGACAGGTAGAAATACTGATGAGAACAAGTTCACTGTCAGATTTCCTACTGCTGAAATGATTAAGGATTGGGGAAGATTTAGACCCTTGGGTATGAGAACAGTGGAGGCACAATATGCAATTGATCCCTAGAATGCCTCTGTTGGTGCAAAGTGTAAATTACAACAAGCATGGTTCAGAGTTAGGGGGTATCCCTTATGATAAAAGAAGCAAGAAAACCCTGGCTTATGTTGGTTCTTTGGTTGGTGCAACTACAGCTGTGGATGACATGTCACTTCATAGACAAGATTATGTTAGGATGAAAAGATGTTGCAGAGATGTTACAAAAGTACCTGCTTCAGCTGAAGGGTACGAGTTTTTCTTTGAGAGAGAAGTATCTATTCCTGCTGCAGTCCCAAATGAATCCCTTATGATTCAAGACAAGGGGTACAAAGACACTCAACCGAATCCTAAAAAGCCAAGGATGGATGATACTGTTGGGGGGAACAGAACTGGAAACAATAATACTATTGGCTCAAATCTTGGTGGTAAAGGTGGTAATTTCTCTGCTCCTGCTAAAATGCATGCTAGTGCAGACAAGCCAATGGCTCTTACACTGGAATCCAAAAACAAAGCTCTGGTGCCAGTTGATAATCCTGATCACGTGGCTGTGGAAGAATGGCAAGAGAGTGAGGATGATGAAGATGATCCCCTATCTGAGGATTATGGTCCTAATCTACTATCAAGTCCAGAATTATCAAGCTCCGACTCCCTCAAATTAGGCTTGGTAAAGTGCTCTGGAGTTGAAATGCACAGGAACCCTTTGCTACCCAAAATTAACAACATGGTGACAGTGGATGATGAAATTGTGAGACCACCACAGAGTATGTTACAATCTTTTACTGTGAGTGATAAATAGGTAACAAATGAAGCTATTATGGACAGCATCATCACCAAGGTCAACCCATGCCAACTACTGAAGACCACAAGGTAGAGTGACCGGCTGCAAGCTCGCCTCAAGGAAAAGATGGGTACTACTGAAGAAAAGCAAGGTAGAAAAAGAGATCTAGAAGGTACTAATTTAAATACAATGAATTCCTTTGTTGTCGTTAGTAATAATGATATTGTTGATATTGCTCCAGATCTAGGAGTTGTAGTGAATCCAGCTTGCTTTGACAAAGTTGACCTGATGAAAGATTTGGAGATTGCTAGAGATGCCATAAATAACAAATTAAGCTATTAATTCTAATAGTACCTCTGCTCTTAATGTTGCCTACCTAGTACTTCAGAAAGTAGGGATGAAAACGGTGACGGAAATTCCCGATTCACCGACGATCGTTTCCGAAAAAACAAAAAATGGAAAAACGATTATGGGAAATACGGAAACAAAAATGAAAACAGGAAAATCTATACGGAAATGAAAATGAAAAGGATAGAGAGATTTTTCGATCGAATTGATGGAATAACGTATTATCTCAAATTTCTGTCAAAAATATCGTATAAGACAATTACCATCAGACATTTCCTTTATCCAACTAGCCCAAGCAGCAACCCAACTACCTCATATGGAAATGATGACTCGCATGAAAATAGTGACCATGATTTTGGCATGGTAGTAATTAATTACAGTAATTTCTATCTAACTATAACCCAGCTGCCTCTTGGTTGATTGATTGTCCTGTATACGAAGTCCTTATTCCATCCAGGCTCCATGAACTTCATTAGGCCATTTACATATTAGTTTCAATTTATTTAATGATGTGCTTGCGTGGGTTGCATGAACACATGCCATGATACAAAATGAATTGCCTGCTTATGTCAATATTAGTAGTTTCTCACATATATTAGAGCTCGGTATTTTCGATCACAACTATCGTCTTCCGACCGATATCGACATATTTTCGTTCCGATAGTTTCGCTTTCGATATTCCGACATTTTCGGTTTCGTTTTCATTTCCGAGGTTACCGGTTTTGATTTCGTTTTCGACACAATAATAAGGTTAGGAAATGATAACGATATTTTTCGACCGTTTTCATCCCTATCTGAAAGCTCTTAGATATTCCACCCCTGAACCAAATAGCTTCTGACAAAGATAATAATAACAACTGTATGGATGGTAACCTTCTTCTAGAATGGGAAAAGGAGGATTCTGAGGAAGAAGAGTTTATCCTTGTACAATCCAAAAAAGCAAAAAACTGAAAAATGAGTAGAAATGTGCAATTAAGGAGAAGCCAAAGGACTACTCCATCCATTTACATATATAAAGGAAGGCACGGAAATCCTGTACCTGTATCTGTTATGGGCAAACAACACAAAAATCCATCATGATAGGTGTCTTCTGTAATTGTAGGGGGCTGAGGAAGAAAGGTATGACCCCTGTGATTAGAGATGTTATACGAGATAATGATTTTGATTTCCTTTGTTTTGAGGAAACTATTTGTAAAGAGTTGCCTGAAAGATACATAAAATCAGTGGACCCATATCAAAATTATCTTTTGACCTGGGTCTCTTCCAGAGGAAGAGCAGGTGGTATAGTTTCTGCTATCAAGGTAGAAAGATTTGATGTGGGATCCTTTTCTGAGGAGAAATATATTTTACAAATGAACTTGTGGGACAAATTGATTTGCAAGAAGTGGAATCTTCTAAATGTATATGGTGCTCCTCAGGATGAGGACAAAGAAGAATTCTTAGCCGAGCTTGCTTCCTTTTGCTCCAAGAATACAGAACCCAATATTGTGGGAGGGTACTTCAATATTATTTGTTACTCACACGACAAAAACAAGAATTTCCAACATAACAGATTTATTGATCTTTTAATACTGTTATTCATGCAAATGAATTGAGGGAGATGAACATGACAGGTGGAAAATTCACTTGGTCCAATGATCAACCTGATCCTACTTTGGTAAAATTGGATAGAGTTTTGGTGTCAAAAAACTGGGAAGACATGTTTTCCTTGGTCAAAATTAACAGAAAACCTAGAGATGTTTCTGATCATAACCCTCTAGTGCTGTCCACATATGTGGAAGCTCCTTCAAGGATGATTACTTTTCACTTTGAGTTGCCTTGGCTTAAGCACCCAGACTTTCTACCAAAGGCAGAAAAGTTATAGAGGGAACCCACCAGGGACACAAATGTACTCGATAAAATACAATTCAAGTTGAAAAAATTTAAGAAATACTTTAAAGGCTGGGGTTTTGATCAGGCTGGTCGAGAGAGGAAGTTAAAAAGAGAAATTCAGGATGAACTAACCCTTTTAGAAATGATCGAAGAATCTGTTCCCCTAACAGATATACAGATTATATAGAAAAGTGGACCTTCGATATGAAATGTTGAATATAGTAGAAAAAGAGGAATTATATTGCTTCAAAAGATCCCATGAAACCTGGTTATTGAAAGGTGATAATAACACATAATATTTTCACAGGATTGCTAATGGTAGAAAAAGAAAAAAAATACCATTTCCTCATTGCAAAGTGATGAGGGTAACAAAAATGGTAATGAAGCTTTGTTAGAACATGCAACATTATACTATAAACACTCTTTGGTCAATCAGAAGCTAATGCCTTTGATATAAATTCTATCATCTAGGATCAAAATGAGATGGTTTCTGAGGAAGGCAATAGTTTCATTACAAGGCCTTTTGAAGAAGATGAAATGAAGCATACTCTTTTTTAGATAGAAAAGAATAAGGCAGCTGGACCAGATAAAATCCCTATTGAGTTTTATCAAACATGTTGGATGATAATCAAAGATGATATTTTTCAATTGTTTGATGAATTTTATGCTGGAACCCTAGATATTAGAAGATTAAACTATGGCATATTACTCTTCTTCCTAAACTATCTGAGGTTGACAGGATTACTCAGTTCAGACCTATTGTTTTGCTAAATTGCCCATACAAATGGTTTACTAAAGTTTTAACCCTCCGGTTGGAACCTGTAGCAGATAAGCTAATACATCAAGCACAGGCTGCTTTTATAAATGGGAGGAATATAATGACGGGAGTCTTATCTTTGCATGAGGTGTTTCTGAATGCAAAAGCAAAAACCAAACTAGAATTATCCTTAAGTTGGAATTCGAAAAAGCCTATGATAAAGTGTGCTAGGATTACCTCTTCAAATGCATGCAGTTAAGAGGTTTTAATGATTTTTGGTGTAATTGGATCAAAAAGGTAGTTCAAGAGGGTACAGTTTGTGTTAAGCTCAATAATATGACTGGTCCCTACTTCAAAGTTATAAAGGTGTTAGATAGGGGGATCCCCTTTCTCCTCTTCTGTTTAACTTGGTGGCTGATGCTCATACTAGAATGTGTCACCATGCTCAATGAAATAATTTGGTTAAAGGCTTAGCTACTAATTTGGTTCGTAATGGAGCTGCGATACTTCAATATGCTGATGATACCATCATGTGCTTGAAGGATGATGTTACCTCTGCTAGAAATGTGAAATTATTGCTATTTATGTATGAACAAATGTCTGGTTTAAAGATTAACTTCAACAAAAGTGAAGTTCTAATCATTGGTGGGGATCAAAATATTCTTCTAACATATGCAAATCTGTTTAATTGTCAAATTGGGAATTTTCCCCTGAAATACTTGGGTGTCCCTGTGTTGGCTAGTAGACTTCATGTCATTGATTGGCAGAAAATGGAAGAAAAATCATATAAAAAGCTTCATATTTGGCAAGCAAAATGTATGTCCATTGCTGCTAGGTCTACCCTTATAAAATCTAGCCTTACTAACTCCCCAATCTATCATATGTCTATGTATCTTTTACCCAAGACTGTAATTAAAAGGTTGGGGAAGGCCATAAGGAAATTCTTCTGGCAAGGTGGTGGAACAAAGAAGAAATATCACCTAGTTAAATGGTCAAAAATTGCAAGTTCAAGAAAAAAGGGGGTCTGGGGATCACGGATATTAGAAAGCTGAATATCAGTTTATTATGCAAGTGGTGGTGGTGAATTGAGAATGAATCTGGCCTCTGGCAAGATTTGATCAGGGCTAAATATGTGCATAACAAACCTATTAGGTCTGTGAAACATAGACTTAAATATTCTCTTATGTGGACTGATTTATTGAAAGTAAGGGAATTATATTTGAAGGGGAGGAAAATGTTGATTGGAAATGGAAAAAAACTTGTTTTTCGACTGATTGGTGCATTGTTGATCAACCTTTATGTTTATATTTTCCCTTGCTGTTTGACTTTGTGGCTGATAAAGAATCCACGGTAGCAGATGTTGCTGCTAGGGGATGGGTTATTATTTTTAGAACCAATCTACCTAAAATTTTACATGGCCAGTGGTACACTTTGGCTGCTATTCTTAACGAGCAAAATCTAAATGAATGTGACGACCAGGCAAAATAGATTTGTAATGCATCTGGTAAGTTTACTGTTAAATCTATGTACGATCATCTGGCAAGGTCAGATGCCGGCAGCTCCTATAAACATATTTGGAAAGCTAGACTACATGAGAAAATCAAAATGTTCCTTTGGTTAATCGAGAATGGTGCTATCTTAACAAAGGATAATTTGGTGAAGAGAAAATGGCAGGGTGATCCAACCTGTTATTTCTGTAATCAGCCTGAATCAATTGAGCATCTTTTCTTTACATGTTGCATCTCTAAAGTAGTCTGGGGTGTAATTGCTTTACGCTTTGGAACACAAACCAGACCAGGTAGTATTGATCAACATAAACAGTGGATAAAAGCTGTTTTGCCTGGAGGTGATAAGGTTTATATAGAGGGTTTGGCAGCAGTGTGTTGGGCTATCTGGAAGTTAAGGAACCAAGCCTGTTTTGACAAAATTTTGATGAAACACCCTTGTGATGTTATCTTCTATATGTGTTCATTTCTTCTTTACTGGGTAGGTTTCTACTCTTCAGAAATGAACGAGGTGATCCAGGCTAGCGCGAAGACGATGATGAAGACGACAATCAACATCCTCAGCAGGCAAGGACACTTCGTAGTGCTCCGTGCAATTCAAGACAACGAAGTTTCGTCAGAACACAAAAACGAGAATGAGGCAGAGGGACAAAGCCAGAACTGACGATCTTCTCTTGTGTTGGATTGTAGGCGTAATATGGCTGCTGGCTCGTGTTGTCGCCGAGTCTGTAAGGAAGTCTTAGGAGGTTCTTTCTGTTGATACTTTGTTGTTGCGAAGCCCGGCTAGGTAAAGGCCGAGGTGGTGTTCACTTGCCCCCATCTTGTTATTCCTAGAGATCTGGTAGCAAGTTGGGGGGAGGTGACACTCGTTTCTGTTTCGCGATCTTGTAATCAAATTATGTAATACTTTGGCCCCCCGTCCTTCTGGATGGGGGTGGGTAATTCTCGTTTCGAAAAAAATTCTATTTTTTTGTTCTTTAAACACTACATACCTTAGTTTGTTTGACAAATTGAACACAATTAATTAGTTGATCTAGTTAAAAGACTTAGGGATTAATTTTTTTAAGAAGACCCGCTTGTACCTAGAAGCTTTACTGTAAAACATATGTACAATTGCATATGAGGATGTGTCTAGCATACCTCTTTCTTTCTCAGATGATGATAAAGCTACGCCATCCTAAACATCGGATATTCACAGCGACATGCCAGCTGGAGCGATTACAAGAGCTCGAGAAGGGCAACTTAAAGATCAGGTGAATTTAATCATGCATGAGCATGCTGAACTTACTAATGAGAATTTTATACTGCCTAAGTTGTCTGTATTATTTGTTGTTTGGTACACAGGTGACGACGTGGATAATAGGCATCAATCAATTGTTGGTACATAAATCAGGAATCTGGTCATACCTTAGTTGTGGAAGTGGAGAATAGAAGAGAGGCCAATTCAAGTTATCTGTATATGGCTGAGACAGCCGGAGACAGAGCCTTGCATGCAGGCATTCCAGGAATAACATGTAACGTGCAAAGAGATAGCTAACAAGTAAAAGAGAAGCACGGAACAGCTGGGACCAAATCACAGGAGAGATCAAGGCAGATTTGCGTCAGAAGGAAATTGCAATCAAAGGAGTATTGAAGGAAAGTGTTGTGCCCCTAGCAAATTTTGTTCCATGTAGATTCCAGGCTGCGGGGAGCCTTTTGATAACCTCATGCAAACTTTCTTTTTGGGCTGACCACATTTTGATTAAGAATAGACATTAAGCTATTGCTTGTTTCTTTCGACAATAGAGTTCATGCGAGGAATGTTACGAGAATATCAGGCAATCCATTGTTTGTTCAGCAAATCGACAACAAGTTCACTTTTCCGCAGGGAATTGAGAGCCTGGTGATCTTCGCTCGTGGTCTAGCGGCGATCATCCAGGTGCGTGTTCGCAAATATCCATAGAGCTGCAATTCCGTGCACTGGCACGTGGTGTGCAGCTGAGTGTTGTTCGTCGTCATACACCTGTTACCCACGGTTCTACTTGAGAAGATCGGGCCAACACCGTATCACAATAGGAAGCCATGTGAAATGCAATTCGAAAGATTATTTGTTGTGATATATGGACTTATTCTTTCTTATCTACTGTTTTGTTTTTCTTTTTTTGAGAATCTACTGGTTGACATGTGCTCTCTCCGCCTATTGCATCTATGCTTCTCATTTTGTTCATCTTAGCATCAAAGCTATTCTTGTGTTTTTAGGTGTGCAGTTTTTTATTGCAGTCATGTTATCCGTTGCAGCATGTATGTGCAACTATTGTCTAATAATGAATAATAATAAGGCCCTATAACAAAAAGAGTAAGGAGGCGAGTACATATGATATCTAAAACTTGATGAGAAATATTTACAATGCTCGACATGTAAAATTCTTGTTTGTGACGAACATGCAATGCCTTTCCACGTTAGGTGTATCATGTCGGCCCGGTTTGAGAGAAGTTACAGCAGGGCAAGTTTAAAGAGTCCAACTCAAGGCGAGTATATATGAAACCTGGGCGTTTAGTGCCAATAAATTTTGTTGACCATGATCAACAAACTTGCACGACGTCACGCTCCGGTTATTGTTTTCTCGTCTCGTTTTATGGCTAAGGTGGCCTGTGTGTGTGTGTGTGTGTTTTCACAGGTGCAGGAGGTTCCAGGAGCTGCTGCCCCACCCGGCAGTGCTGTCACGACGTCACCGGCACACGAGTTCCTCCGGTAACCTCCACTGCCTCGTACTTCCTCGGCATGGTAACCAATACTCCGACCTCTGCTTCTGCTTCCATGGCTTCCTCTGTCCCTTAGACCTTTGTCTGTTCGATCTGTCGTCGTCGTCGTCTCAGCTAAGGTTCTACTGCCTCGGCGGCGCGGCGCCAGGGTTTCGGGAGTTGTGCTGCTGGCCCATGCGGCGGCCGGCGGCCACGTGGTGGCGCGGTTCAACAGCAGCGGCGGCGACAAGTCCGACAAGGACCCGCATGCCACCTCCCCGTGCTCTGGGAGCTCGGCGATGGCTTCGTGTTGGAGTATAAGTGCATTGCTCACTTTTTCTATCAGCTTAGGCTTTTGGGCGAACTAGTTGGTGCATGCAACTCAATATGGTATCAGAGCCAAAGGTCTCGAGTTCGAATCCTGGCTGGCGCGATTTATTAAATAAATTGCAGCCCACTCTAATATTCACGTTTGCGGTCTGAAGGAGCCTGCACGTGAGGTGGAGTGTTGGAATATAAGTGAATTGCCCATCTTTCCTATCAGCTTAGTCTTTTGGGTGAACTGGTTGGTGCATGCAACTCAATACTCTGGCGCGCGCCGCGACGCACCAGCGGCCGCCGCCTCCTGCTTCACGCCGCGGTGCACGAGGTCGTTGCTCGTTGTGGAGTGGTGGGCGGTGGCCGTGAAGGAGTCGACGCGAGGGAAAGGCGATGACAGCAACAGGAGCTGCGCCTGTGCGGACACGCGCGGTGCGGGCGGCGGAAGACGCGGCGGCACGACCATCTACTGCTCGCGCCATCTACCGCTCGCGCGCGTCCCAGGCGCTTGACTGGAAGCGTGCGCACCGCGGCCGGTGCGCGGCCGTGCGTCGGCTCGCCGACCGGGCGGG
>LAPY01002975.1:23958-41094 GCA_000970635.1 Eragrostis tef
GGATGAGCGCTAGCCGCTCCACATGCATGTTTCTTGCGTACATACTCCATCCGTTTTTTCGTTACTTTGACCATTCATTTTATTCATAGATATTTATGTAAATAGCTAAATGTATAAGTTAATCTTAAAATGTTTTTGATGTTGAATCCAATGACATACATTTCACATTTAAAAAGTAATTATTTAAATTTATATTATTGCTCAAAATTTAACAAAAAAGTCAATGGTGTCATATAATCTACATAGTCAGCAGATTTACTAATTCGTATGAATTTGATTGATGTTAGCAAGTTGATAGCAAATTTAGGCCTGTTAATGAGAGTTTTTCGGACTGCAATGGTGTAGTGACGTCTTTGTTTGAGAAATACAATAACTCATGCATTTGAATTCATTTCTGGATCAGCGTGCTTCTGAGTTTCAAAAATAATCTTAAGCACAGAATAGATTGAAAGTGAAAACTTGCAAAATAAAATATTGGAAAATAACCGTTTGGCGGATGTGGGATGAAGAAGCTACAAACGAGGCCTTAAATACATGAAAGTTTTTCTGCAATAAATTGGTAAAAAACTATCGTTATCATGCTAGTCTGAAGAAAATTCGTAGCAAATCCATAACATGCATCTACATCCTGCCAAAGTGAACATAGGACGATATCACGTTGATATGTGCACGAACGCGCAGTCCATTTTGATGGAGCGATTTTTAGTCAAGAAGTAGGAGTAGTACAAGCAAGCTTGAGACTCTTGGACCAAGCCACATCACTGACATGGAGAAGCAAAAGCTAACTTAAGACAGTTTTATGTGACGTTTATATTGATCCCTTGACATATGACAATGAATCAGTCACTAGTAGGGTGTACATTTGATATGCTATTGTATAGCCCAGGTTATTTCAATATGATATTTTTCTACGGATCCCTTCATTATGATAACTTTTGTATATTATAGAGCCATATGCAGTGGTGAAGAAATGTTACAAGGAATCTTCAAAATGAAGGGCGGAGAACAAAAATGTAGTAGCTAGTCGGTCATGGAGCAAAACCCTTTTTTATCTATTTTCCTAGAATTATTGATGCAAACTCACTCCTAAACTCCTGTGAAAGTATAATACTGTGCCAAATGACCATGATCACATTGCTAAAACCTCCAAAGAACGAAGAGAAAGATATAATGAAATAAAACTTGCGTATTTTCAGCACATCGCTCTTCTGGTTCTCGGATTTTCAGCACAGCTACAACCATTACAGCTGGGCAGTTTGCATTCCCTAGTCTTTGTCCTCTTTTTTTCTAGCTGCAGGAATTACACCTTTTGAAAAGAAAATCATCATAATCAAGTTTCATTGATCAACAGTGTGTTATGTTATACGTTCCACACATATATGAGTGAATAGCTATTGCTGTCTACACCAGTACTGAAGAATAATCATGTCGAGAAAATAAAGCCAAATGCCACATGCTGAATTTTCTCAGAAAATGAAACATTAAAAACTGATGTTATCCTGGAATCTTTGATAGTAACAAAAATTTAGTGCTTGTAATCAGATAGTAACAAGTGTTGCTTTGACCGAGTACAAACCCATGCTTCAGAGTACAAGCAAGACTGATACTGAATTTTCAAGCTATGTAATTTGACAGAGTACAAACCCATGCTACTTAAAGTAAGCACTATAATAGCAGGATACAAGTTGCTGGCCAAGATATAACACAGAGTACATAATTCAGCCAGTTAAACAAGACCAGCCAGTTATACAACTACACTCCACAACCCAATTCTTGACTGGTTCATTCACAGATTGACAAATGATTCACATGTAAAAAATTACTGTCAAGCAGGACTAGAAGCACTAGCAATGAACTGCATATCTTCAAAATGATCAAAATGAACTATCAAAAAGCACTAGAAACAGTTTTGTACAACAAATCAATCAGTTTGGTACAGCTGCAAAGAGAAGGCAGGAAATATACAGACCACAGGAAGGCATGAGAGACACTGTTTGTCCAAAAATCTTCATACGCGACCAATGAGATTTGTTTGACTCTGTTCAGGATCAGTGCTTGGAATGCGGTGAATTTCCGGTGCGTGCCAGTCGATTTTCCCTGCAAATCGACAAGACAAGAAAGCGTGTAAAATTCCAAGCTATCGGCCCCGGACAGGCCGATTGCGTAACCGCAGCCGATAAAAAGAGTAAAATAAATATTCGGCTCTCGGTTAGAAACGGATCGGCATGTTCGCAACAGTAGGTACTCGCACAATGATTAAAGCAAGCAACGCAAGCATCAGGATCGGCAATCAACAATATAGCATTCAATCGGCAATGGATCATCGGCAAGTATAAAAATAAGATGAGTTGGTACTAAAAGATGGTCCAGATTTTGTACTTAAATAAAAATCATATAGTATAAAATAGCACATAAGTATCAATCTGAATGTGATAACCAATCGGTTAAACACCCCAAAAGAACTGTCAAACTAATAAGATTAATTGAATCGACAAACTGCATATTGCTTCCGCTAGGACAAGTCAAACTAGAAAACATAGCACAGGACCAGGTCAAAACTATACTACACAATAGGCAATAATAGATTTGATCATCCTTAACTCGTTCAACAGTAACTCGAGTAACGAGATGGGCAATCGGCAACAAGGTTGCGACTAGGACAAGTCAACCTACCCGCAACAAAGAACTGCACTAGGTATTAAACAATTCCTAGTCGATGCAGAATGTCGAACCTTAGATCGATCTAAATTACCGAATAACTAGCAGCCACGTCGATTTCTAATCATGGACAACTCAACATAATAGAAGTCGATGTGCTTACTTGACGAAGATCCAAGTCGATAGCATAGCTCCGATGAGCGCTGATGTCGACGAAAATTCTGTCGAGAAGATGTGACGATGCACCAAAAAATGATTGTATTGATTGATTAGGGTTTTTACAATACTCACGGGTCTGTATTTATATCCCTGAGGTAGACTCTGACTTGCCCACAACTCGGTCAACTCCTTCTATACTAAAAAAGACTTTAAAAAACCATGGACCCACACACACATATGCATGCACGTCTCTCTTTAGGATTCTGCAACTTCTGGTGGGCCACCACTTTCCCCGTGAATTCTTCCGGCTCGACACCTACACCACCAGGCACTGACAATGGGCCCTGGGTCAAAATTCGGAGTCAATAGACACCATGATGGACCACAATCAGTTTTGTTCTAGTATTCAGTAGGAGTATGTTCAGATTTCAGCTTTCTAAAATTTGATTCAGGCAAATGCAGATGCACAATGATGGACAGGGATAGCTGACACCTCCCAAGAGGAAATGGAGCTTAGGAATGAGTCTACTTGATAGGTCATGGAGAAAGCCGCATCACTGACATGGAGACACTGAAGTTATCTGATTCTTATATTCAGATTCCTGTGAATAAGTGTTGGCCCCACCTGTTCATCTTTACTGGTAAACTGCTATTTCAATGTTGTTTCAAGGAGATGGTCTCTTGATTCCGGATTTCTATTGTTTATCATATCGTTGTATTTGTTCTTATAGTTCTGATTTGTACTTGCTGAGTGTTTTTACTCACTGTTGTGCTTTATATGGTTTTTAGGTACCCGTTGATCGACGCAAGCATTAGATGGGAGTAGCATATTCATTTGAGCACACACATACATACATCATCATATTTAATTAATTTATTAGACTTTAGGGTGATTTGATTAATTGAGATGGTACATATGGTTGTGGTGAACTGTCGTAGTTTATTCTTTGTTGCTGGTTGTTTATTGCTTATTCATGGATATATGTTTATTTTTTATGTTGTGTGCCCGCAGATGGTGGAATTACAGGGGAGACTCTGTCAAAATTTTATATAATTTCTATACTTAGTAGGTTTTAATTATTTAATAGTAGCGTCTAGATTGGTTAAATATTTGGGGCGTTACATGTGCCATCAAAGATTGTATCGTTCCTATTTAGTCATATTGTTCAACATAAAACTAATGCACCAACAAATAGTTGTTTATTTTATTTAACATCCACCCCGCTAACCATCCTCAAACATTCATTTTGGTGATATGAACAACGCTACAAATAAATCTAGCGTAATGGTAAGTGTCACACCCTTGTACAAGTACCACATGGGGACTTTTATTTTTAACGGCATCTTTGCCTGGTACATCTGTCAAAGAGCCCACGTCCTCCGGTTCGTCTGTCATCAATAAGAGCGATCTCGGTCGACTGCGAATCAAAATTTTGCTAGAAGAGAATAAGGGGATCGAACAAGATCAGATGAAAATCACCACGAATCCATTTGAGCAGGTACACACACCTCATCAATTCATTTTTGCCCGGGATGTCCAGATGGATCGTGGGCCGCTTTGGATGGTCTTCAATTGCGTGCCTCAATAATGCCTCCTCTTTCTCCATCTCATCAGCAAAGGCACGGTCACAATCAAAAAACGTCGTCGCCTGCTGTCGATGATCCCACGTTTTCCTGTTCTGTGACCACATCATTAGCAACCGGCCGACTGCAAGTTGGATTAAATAGTTAGAACATACCAGGGATCAATTCAAGATTGGATGGAAATCAGCATGAATCCATGGGAGCAGGTACGAACCTCTTCATGGAACCTTTACCATCGAAGCCAATTTGGAGCGTGGGCTTGTTGGGATGGACTTCGGTTGCGTACCGTAGTGCAACCTCCAATAACTCCACGTCGTCAGTAAAAGCATCATAACAACACAAACTTACTTTGACTTTCTGAAGGGAACGCAGATACTGCAAGCCCAGATCTAGATCTTCGCAGCTACCGTTGTCATGAAAGAAGAACTTCACGTCCATTTGAAACTGAAGCACTTGGAGCTGCGGCAAAAAGATTGGCGGCGCTACTCTGCACTCGTCCCTCGTTTCATAACCAAAGGATGGAGCCCAAAAGCTCCAGAGAGTCAATGAAACACTTGAGTCCTCGTTGAGCACAATCTGGACTGTTGAATCGGGCAACGAAAATGATCTCAACTTCTGGAAGAAGCCATCACCAGCGGCATGAATGGTTACGGTGGTTACGCTGCACCCCGCATCCAGCCTTAAGTGAAGTAGCTGTGGCAATCCGCCCAGGATTTTGAGAACCTGCTCATCTACATTGTACACACACAGCTCCAAGTGGGTGAGGTTGGGAAGATCTGAGGGATTTATGTATGATGGCAGCACGGAGAAGTGGAAATTTGGTGCAATCATAGATTGGAGATGAGGGGAGCGAAAAGTTACGTCCCACAGGGTTTTATCCAGACTCGCACCCACATGACCTTTCAGTTCAAGATGCCGGATCTTGCAGAGATTACCTAGAGAGTTCACCAGATCTGGTTGCATGCTTTCGTTATACCAATGCTTAAATCCAAAATCAATCGTAAGCACCCTGAGTTCCGGCAGCTTGCCCAGCTCCTTCAGAAATTGACCCACGGAGTCGTCATGGGCACATATCTGCAGTTCCTCTAGGGACGTCAGCATCCCGATTACCCCAACTGGCACCGTCCTGCAACTACCAGCACGTAAGCAGATCAACTGTGTTAGCAGACCAATGCTTGATGGCAGATCATCAAAGTCTTGCACGTCCAGTGTCTGCAGACACTTGAGAGCTCCTATTTTATCTGGGAGCTTGCGATTATATGATGATAGCTTGAGATACCTCAGATATATTAAATTCTCAAGATGATCAAGACCAAACCAAAAGTCCATTAATCGACCATAACCCTCCAAAACAAGTATACGTAAGAATCCAAAGTTCAGAAATGGTAACCCCTTGGTAGTGAAATCAAACTTAAAGACCATAAATGACCTCACGTGGCTCAGGTCCATATATGTATCCTGATAAGTTTGCTCTGCCATTCTTTTCTGCATGGCTAACCTGCGTAGTTTTCTCCTCGATGACAGTGTGCCTTCAACATCATTTAAGATAGCAACAAAGTTTTCTTTCTGCGCAATGTCACGGAGAAGATCGAGCACCATATCATGGACATGACAACCATAGACCATACCGTTCTCTTCAATTTCCACCGCCTGGAGCATGCTCCTATTTATGAGCTCATAGAAGTACCCCTCTCCAGCCTCAAAGAAACCAGTTCCTTGTTTCTTATGAATAAAACCTTCAGCTACCCACTGCCATATCAAACTCCAAGTGGGTGAGGTTGGGAAGATCTGAGGGATTTATGTATGATGGCAGCACGGAGAAGTGGAAATTTGGTGCAATCATAGATTGGAGATGAGGGGAGCGAAAAGTTACGTCCCACAGGGTTTTATCCAGACTCGCACCCACATGACCTTTCAGTTCAAGATGCCGGATCTTGCAGAGATTACCTAGAGAGTTCACCAGATCTGGTTGCATGCTTTCGTTATACCAATGCTTAAATCCAAAATCAATCGTAAGCACCCTGAGTTCCGGCAGCTTGCCCAGCTCCTTCAGAAATTGACCCACGGAGTCGTCATGGGCACATATCTGCAGTTCCTCTAGGGACGTCAGCATCCCGATTACCCCAACTGGCACCGTCCTGCAACTACCAGCACGTAAGCAGATCAACTGTGTTAGCAGACCAATGCTTGATGGCAGATCATCAAAGTCTTGCACGTCCAGTGTCTGCAGACACTTGAGAGCTCCTATTTTATCTGGGAGCTTGCGATTATATGATGATAGCTTGAGATACCTCAGATATATTAAATTCTCAAGATGATCAAGACCAAACCAAAAGTCCATTAATCGACCATAACCCTCCAAAACAAGTATACGTAAGAATCCAAAGTTCAGAAATGGTAACCCCTTGGTAGTGAAATCAAACTTAAAGACCATAAATGACCTCACGTGGCTCAGGTCCATATATGTATCCTGATAAGTTTGCTCTGCCATTCTTTTCTGCATGGCTAACCTGCGTAGTTTTCTCCTCGATGACAGTGTGCCTTCAACATCATTTAAGATAGCAACAAAGTTTTCTTTCTGCGCAATGTCACGGAGAAGATCGAGCACCATATCATGGACATGACAACCATAGACCATACCGTTCTCTTCAATTTCCACCGCCTGGAGCATGCTCCTATTTATGAGCTCATAGAAGTACCCCTCTCCAGCCTCAAAGAAACCAGTTCCTTGTTTCTTATGAATAAAACCTTCAGCTACCCACTGCCATATCAAAGAATCCTTATTAATAATGTAGTCTTCTGGAAATAAACTTAGATACAAGAAGCAAGTCTTCAGATGAGGGGGTAGGTCATAGTAGCTGAGGGCCAGTATCCACTCGGTTTCATTTACTTGCTTGTTATCTTTGTTACGGAAGGCAATAGAGTTGCACACTTCAATCCATTCTTCCCTTGATTTACCCACCAACAAGCTAGCCATTGTGATGATAGCTAATGGTACGCCATCACATTTCTTTAGAATTTTTTCAGATACCTCATCCAACTGGTTAGCAGGACATTTCCCTTTAGCACCAAATATCCTCGTATCAAATAACTTTTTTGATGCGTCATAAGAAAGTGGTTGGAGCTTATATACGTCACCAGCTTCTATGGCAACACCTAATTTACGAGTTGTTGTGATCACTCTACTTCCATTGGCATTCTGAACCAAAGCCAATTTGATTAGTTCCCAAGATTCTGTCTCCCATATGTCGTCAATAACTATGAAGTACCTACCCAGATTACAGGGAAAGATCCTAAGTTCTTAGTAAAAATATCAATAGCATCTTAAAACTATTAATGAAAATCAGATACACATCCTTATTGTTTTAAATCTTTCTGATTGGATGGCAACCAGCGACTAATGCTTAAAAGTATTGATCTCATAGTGGTGATACGATAACAATTTTAGCTTGGTGCACAAGGTAGTGTAGCATTAAAGATTAAAAACGCTTATATATTTGCAACAGCATGCATCTTACATGAAAGTAGTGTAGCATTAGTGACCTATAACATGGTTCAGCTTTATGTTTTAACTGCACAACTAACAGAACTACTAAAATCTGTACTCATCAATATAAAGCATTAGGTGGCTTATCCATACCTCCTGCTTCCTAGATATTCTCGGACCTCATCAATGAGTTGCCTTGTATTTAACATCTCCATTTTGGGATCCATGTATTTTATTTTATCAAGATCTATAAGAACCTCTCTAAAGACTTTGTTCAAGTCAGGACTCCGGCCAATCGGAACAAAAGCCGTACACTCAAAGTCCACTTTAAGCTTTTCATAGACTGCCTTTGCAATAGTAGTCTTGCCCAACCCTCCAGTTCCAACAACAGACACCACTTTTATTTTCCTTTTTGACTCGTCGTCCCCTTGGGGTGATAGCAGGGATATGAGCTCATCGCTTGGCTTTTCAATGCCAACGAGCCGTGTTACTTCTTTGTACATCGCAGCAAGGCGAGGGTCAACACCCGTTGCTGCAGGCCTGGCCACAATATCCTCAGCTTTGTACCTGCGATGCCGCTCGGCCACCAGATCGGCTTGCTCGTTGATGATTTTGACCATGCCTGCAATCTTGCGGCGAGCCCTGCCTTTGCTGAACAACTTACTGATTTTCTTCGCGGCGCGCTTGAACCTGTTGGGGTCAGGGGCTTCGTGACCCTCGACACACACCTGGAAGGTGTCGAGGATGTCCTCCGCGTCGTAGGACATCTCCCGGACGTCGCTCACCCAGAGTTTGACCTCGTCGTCCAGCTGGTCCGGCGGCACCTCTGCCACCTTGCGGAGGGCAGCGTGCATGCTCTCCAGATCGCGTGAGAGACACGTGATCTTCTTCCTCACGCCCTTCTGCAGCTCGTACTCATCCTTCAGCAGCAGGGCGAGCTTGGGGATGACGCTGCCCAGGGCCCCCGTAACAAGAGCCATGCTCGCGAGCTCTCAAGATCAATAGCTCCGGTTGTCTGCTTGCTTGCCTCCTACACGTTATGGTCTACATGCTCCTTTCCCCTCGCTTCTTTCTTCTTCAATCCAACAACGAACCAGACTGAAGTAGAAGAAGAAATGGAAAAGGTTCAATTCACGTCCGATATAAAAGAATTATTTAAAGCGGACTTATACTGTATTAACCTCTAAATTTGCGTTAGAGAAAATACAACCCAAGAAAATGAATGTTTCTATCGCAACTCAAGAAAATACAACCCAACATACTGAATCAAAATGTTTCCGCTCACCTTTGTTTAGGGCCCAACTCCACTCCAGGTTGCGTGGCTGCGGCAATGTCGTCCTAGCGGCGGCCAGCACGGCGGCACAGGAGCTTTGGCGGCGACAACAATACGGGTTGGTGTGAAGGACTTCTGGCTGGCGTTGCGTCAGGTTTAGGTGAAGTAGTTTGCTTAGTTGAGAAGTGGATTGACCACGTTTGCAAAGAAGCTAGTAATGCATGTTGTTAACTTAAATTAGTTTGGTGGTTCGCATACTTACGCGGTTATCATTGTATTATATTGATGTCTTGTTAGTTTATTATTTTCTTACGATGATTGATTTTTCCTTTCATAATTATTTCCAATTGCTTGTTTTCACTACGACAATAGCATTGCTATAGGTAATTTTGAAATAATTATTCATAATACCAGTTGTAGGTGTCTAATGTGGTAGTTTCTAACCCTTGAGAGCAAACGTTCTTTTCATGGCCAAATATTAAGTTAAATAGATGTGTTAACCGGTTACATTGGATGTCCACATACATTTATAATAGTGGCTTGGTAAATATTATACAGCGATGCCAAGTTGTGCGATAATATATACACCCAAGGATTTCTTGACTTTGTATGTCTGCGTTAGAGTGCTAACAACCCTACATAATTATTGTTGTGATGATATGATTCTCCTCACGCACCGTGAAACGAGTGATGACGTGGTATACTATATTCAATCTGGGGCTATCAAGATGGTCCCTGGTTTCACGCTTATTTAGGCGTAGACTTGAAAGGGTCCACGTCTTGTAGGGAGACAAAAACTTTTGAAATTTCAACTAGAGGCAGCAAGTTGCAATAATAGTACGTGTACGTGTTGATGGAATAATGAAGGCTATCTACTCTTCCTCTAATAAGACCCGTTTAGGGACGAAAGCAGCCGATCGGAAGAAGGCAAGATCATTTCCAGTTTTATATGTTTTCTCGGGAGCGAAAGCTATAGGGGCACTGACAGAAACAAATGTGCCGTTGGTATTGCGGGAATGTCAAAAATGAAATTACCATGAAAGAAATATGCGGTATCGAATGTTAAATATCGGTAACACAAATAGCAATCGTGTATTAGCCGGTACCACATAATGTATAAAAATATCAAATGCGATTTGAGTTCATCTGTTTCTTACCTCTACTCTGCTTCCATGTCTTCCTCTGTTTCTTAGCCATCTGTTCGGTTGCCTGTCGTCAGCTCAGGTGAGGTTCTACTGCCTCGGCTCTAGGTGCGGTGGTGCTGTTCAGAGGCAGTGGTGGGGGCAAGGTGTACAAGGACCCGGCGGTGCGGTCATGATATGTATGATTGAGGTTATACATGACACATATACATCTGTGCTCATCTTGCTGACCTCAATTCATGCCAAAATTTCACAGAGCAAGCTAGTGAAGCACTCCCTTCCTCCCTCTCCCGAGCTCACCCCGAGCAGCATGGCCCCCTCCCGGCGTCGCTGGTGCACGATTTGCGTCGAGCTCCGCTGCGGCATCAAGCTCACGCCATAGAACGCCAGAGCCTGACCATGACCAGGTCCTAGGCGACCTTAACGAATCAGGGCCGCACGGCGGCTGACATGGACCCAATCAAGAGAGGGCGGTCGCTGTTTCAAACAGCAACAGCCCCCTGTCGGTCGGTCAATCGGAACTCCACTAGCTCCCCTCCCGTTGGTCCCCCGGGGCTTTGATTCAGTCGCGCTCTCGCTGGAGGAGTTCGACACGGAAGCAGTTATGCAGGCCAAGGCCTGAGGCACCATCCATGCGTTGCCTATATATATGATGGCGCAGCGTGGCGCCACGCCTAGCATGGCTCCAGTCCAGGCCTTTCTTAGTAAATTTCAATTTCAGACAATGCTCTTATTGTAGAAAGCAATGAGTGCTTAGAATGGCAAACAAAGCTGGAAATACTACTAAATCTAAAATCATGCAGGGTGCACCTCACATTTGATACAAAAAAAGAAATGTAGATGGAGAAAAACAACAGACGGCTCCAACCAAAACTAAAAATGTGCTTGCCCGATGAAAGGGTGTTAAGGGGTACCTATAAATCAATTAGTTGGCTCACATGTGATTCAAGATTGTCGCATGAATTTGTGTCATGATGACTATATACTAAATTGCAATTAGTGGGCATGGCACTGGTACTGGAGATGGTAGAGACAATAGGTCGATTACCTGATGGGCGTGCCCAATCTTCAGCACCTACCTGGCCTTGAACAGCATCCATTTTCTTCCTTGTCCTGGTCACGCTTTCCCTAGTACAACCTGTGACTGCTGAGCGAAGCTTCATACATGGACTCGTGAGTGTAGGAGCTGATGCAGGGGGGGTTCAGTTCACCTCGATTACCCGGGGAGGAAAGAGGGCGCAAAAGGAGTTGAGCTGCAGAATGTGGCGTCGCTCGCTGCGGTGGTCACCCGGTCGAGGGCTGAGCCGCAGAGGTGCGGAACGTGTTTGCTTGGAAATTGCTCGCAGCCCCGTCGAGTCGCCGCCGCGCATCCGAAGCATCAAACTGCGCCGCTAGCCTCACTTGCTCGCGCGTATCCACGGAGGCGAACAGAGGAGGGAGTGGTTTCAAGCGCGTCGGAGGCAGATGGACGGCGACTGAGCGACGATCGAGGGAGTTGCGTCGTGGGTGTACGGAGAGGGCTGGCGGATGGGGATGGGGCAGGGCGCGCTGGGGAAGATGTGTAGCCGGGAGAGAGGGAAACATGTGAAAGGTGGCTTCGTTGGTGATGAGACGAGCTCAAGGAAGAGCGCCAGCCGCCAGGTGCGAGGTTGGTGCCAGCAGGGAGGCGAAGACGGCCTGGGGCGGCGACATAGGCGCGGCCGTGCGGCGGCATCCGGGGTTGAGTTTCTTACCTCTACTCTGCTTCCATGTCTTCCTCTGTTTCTTAGCCATCTGTTCGGTTGCCTGTCGTCAGCTCAGGTGAGGTTCTACTGCCTCGGCTCTAGGTGCGGTGGTGCTGTTCAGAGGCAGTGGTGGGGGCAAGGTGTACAAGGACCCGGCGGTGCGGTCATGATATGTATGATTGAGGTTATACATGACACATATACATCTGTGCTCATCTTGCTGACCTCAATTCATGCCAAAATTTCACAGAGCAAGCTAGTGAAGCACTCCCTTCCTCCCTCTCCCGAGCTCACCCCGAGCAGCATGGCCCCCTCCCGGCGTCGCTGGTGCACGATTTGCGTCGAGCTCCGCTGCGGCATCAAGCTCACGCCATAGAACGCCAGAGCCTGACCATGACCAGGTCCTAGGCGACCTTAACGAATCAGGGCCGCACGGCGGCTGACATGGACCCAATCAAGAGAGGGCGGTCGCTGTTTCAAACAGCAACAGCCCCCTGTCGGTCGGTCAATCGGAACTCCACTAGCTCCCCTCCCGTTGGTCCCCCGGGGCTTTGATTCAGTCGCGCTCTCGCTGGAGGAGTTCGACACGGAAGCAGTTATGCAGGCCAAGGCCTGAGGCACCATCCATGCGTTGCCTATATATATGATGGCGCAGCGTGGCGCCACGCCTAGCATGGCTCCAGTCCAGGCCTTTCTTAGTAAATTTCAATTTCAGACAATGCTCTTATTGTAGAAAGCAATGAGTGCTTAGAATGGCAAACAAAGCTGGAAATACTACTAAATCTAAAATCATGCAGGGTGCACCTCACATTTGATACAAAAAAAGAAATGTAGATGGAGAAAAACAACAGACGGCTCCAACCAAGACAAAAAATCTGCTTGCCCGGTGAAAGGGTGTTAAGGGGTACCTATAAATCAATTAGTTGGCTCACATGTGATTCAAGATTGTCGCATGAATTTGTGTCATGATGACTATATACTAAATTGCAATTAGTGGGCATGGCACTGGTACTGGAGATGGTAGAGACAATAGGTCGATTACCTGATGGGCGTGCCCAATCTTCAGCACCTACCTGGCCTTGAACAGGATCCATTTTCTTCCTTGTCCTGGTCACGCTTTCCCTAGTACAACCTGTGACTGCTGAGCGAAGCTTCATACATGGACTCGTGAGTGTAGGAGCTGATGCAGGGGGGGTTCAGTTCACCTCGATTACCCGGGGAGGAAAGAGGGCGCAAAAGGAGTTGAGCTGCAGAATGTGGCGTCGCTCGCTGCGGTGGTCACCCGGTCGAGGGCTGAGCCGCAGAGGTGCGGAACGTGTTTGCTTGGAAATTGCTCGCAGCCCCGTCGAGTCGCCGCCGCGCATCCGAAGCATCAAACTGCGCCGCTAGCCTCACTTGCTCGCGCGTATCCACGGAGGCGAACAGAGGAGGGAGTGGTTTCAAGCGCGTCGGAGGCAGATGGACGGCGACTGAGCGACGATCGAGGGAGTTGCGTCGTGGGTGTACGGAGAGGGCTGGCGGATGGGGATGGGGCAGGGCGCGCTGGGGAAGATGTGTAGCCGGGAGAGAGGGAAACATGTGAAAGGTGGCTTCGTTGGTGATGAGACGAGCTCAAGGAAGAGCGCCAGCCGCCAGGTGCGAGGTTGGTGCCAGCAGGGAGGCGAAGACGGCCTGGGGCGGCGACATAGGCGCGGCCATGCGGCGGCATCCGGGATCAATCGAGGAAGAAGTCGTCAGCGATGTGGGAGAGGAAAAGTCCAGGATTCTCCTGACGCCAGCGACGTTTGATGGGACGACTGAGATTGCATTTGAGATTCATCCGACGGTCGAAGCCTGTGGCGCTGACGTGTCAATGACGTCATGCCGAGAAATCGCGCAGATTTAGAAATAAAGAGATAGGCCCCTATTTTAGGCACAGGTCAAGCAGAAGTGCATCACTCAAGACTGACAAGTCGTTTCAATTAGCACATGACTAGTTGAATTGAAAAACTAGATTTTTCTGATCATTCGCAACACAAGTGCATTAATTGTCGATTATAAGTGGGACTGAACAGTCTCAGCTAGCCAACGATCATCTCCAGCACAAGGAAGATGAATTGAACAACAGCAATTACCACCACGATGATAGATGGAGCCCATGGCAATCTGTGCAGGTATAAAGGTCGACATGGTCGTATTTACTACTGTTTCAAAATTAACTGTACTCCTAGGTTACGTCAAAATTAAACATCACTATCTTTAGCCATCAATTTTGAATTTTTATATAATTTAATAACATAAGATTTATGTTTTCAGATTCTAACGAGAAATACTTCAATGCTACAAAATCTACATATTGTTAAATGAGTGTGTAATTTTACAAATTAACTGTTAAAGATAGATACTTGACTTTGACCAAACACGGTATGGGAAAATGGCCATATTTATTTAGAAATCATGCAAGATATCAGACAACCTTACAACCAAGGAATCTCATCATTGATGAGACTGGATATACAAATTCAGGTAGCAATTAGCAGCTTACGCGGAAGATCATGTGTCTCTCCTACACAACCATACACGAGCAAACAACAAGTCATGATTGCCAGAGTAGCAGAACCTCTGTGATACTATACGGTTAGTAGTGTTGCTTTCGCCATGGCACTCGTCCTAATGAGTCTTGCTGCATATATCTTCTCAAAAATCCACCCCTCGTCGTCACCGGTAGGAGGTAGAGGCACACCGCGACAAGAACGAGGAATATGTACACCGCAAACGACGCACGGGCACGGCCTACACCTTCCTACACTCGCTCCATCGCTGCGACCAGCAGTTGATCGAGATCACGTTTTATTCTCACTCGCGATCCATATGCTTTGACTATGGGTCGGCGAGTTGCTTTTGAAGCGTCTACAGTAGACAAGGAGCTCCAAGAATGATTCACTAGAGTCGTAATGAGAAATTACGCAAGGGACTCTCGCTGGCAATATTCAAACTGATGAATTATAGATTTGGTTGTGCGTGATTCATAGACGGTGTCATCTTCCGGAGGAATTGTTGCGGCTTACTGCTCACTGTACAAGCACCGCTCTGCTCACGTGCAGCGCCCTCCTGCTACCCATCAATGAACGGCTGCACGGGCTTGGCGACATGGTGCTGCAGGGAATCACAAGTAGCCGCACGTACGCGTCCTCACATCATCGAGTGCTTGTCCTACTGGCACAAAGGCACAGGCAACATGGGTTGACTTGCACCACGAAACAAAGTTTGCAGTGGCCGGCCACTTTGCAAAGCATCGCGGCGATACGGCCACTCTTGGCTCCAGCAGTGCGACGTGGCTAAGTTAAACCAAGGCTAAGTTAAACCAAGGCACTCTTGGCATGCTAGTTTGGCAGCAGGAGAACCAGTACCACCGCCTCCTCCTTTGTCACATCAGGCTCCAGTGACTCCTCAGGTGACCCTACATCAACATAACCTTGCTCATTCGTTTTCAATATTAGAGACATAGAGAACCGACAAAGTTACAATCACACTTAGAGACTTTGTTGAAATTGATTATTACAATCACTTAGAGACTTTAGATAACATAGAAAACTACAATCACCTAGAAATTGATTCTTGTTTTGCTTGCAATCTTTTATATTTTCTGCAGAATCTATCAACGACATCGAATCCCTTTGTGAACAGTGAACATGTCACCAACCATCCTACCGCAGCAGTTGCTCCCACCGGTGCCCCCTTCGACCCACCACTTCAGTGAATGACATGAACCTGTGGTAATTGTGACTTGTCATACTTGCTTTTGAAGCGTCTACAGTAGACAAGGAGCTCCAAGAATGATTCACTAGAGTCGTAATGAGAAATTACGCAAGGGACTCTCGCTGGCAATATTCAAACTGATGAATTATAGATTTGGTTGTGCGTGATTCATAGACGGTGTCATCTTCCGGAGGAATTGTTGCGGCTTACTGCTCACTGTACAAGCACCGCTCTGCTCACGTGCAGCGCCCTCCTGCTACCCATCAATGAACGGCTGCACGGGCTTGGCGACATGGTGCTGCAGGGAATCACAAGTAGCCGCACGTACGCGTCCTCACATCATCGAGTGCTTGTCCTACTGGCACAAAGGCACAGGCAACATGGGTTGACTTGCACCACGAAACAAAGTTTGCAGTGGCCGGCCACTTTGCAAAGCATCGCGGCGATACGGCCACTCTTGGCTCCAGCAGTGCGACGTGGCTAAGTTAAACCAAGGCTAAGTTAAACCAAGGCACTCTTGGCATGCTAGTTTGGCAGCAGGAGAACCAGTACCACCGCCTCCTCCTTTGTCACATCAGGCTCCAGTGACTCCTCAGGTGACCCTACATCAACATAACCTTGCTCATTCGTTTTCAATATTAGAGACATAGAGAACCGACAAAGTTACAATCACACTTAGAGACTTTGTTGAAATTGATTATTACAATCACTTAGAGACTTTAGATAACATAGAAAACTACAATCACCTAGAAATTGATTCTTGTTTTGCTTGCAATCTTTTATATTTTCTGCAGAATCTATCAACGACATCGAATCCCTTTGTGAACAGTGAACATGTCACCAACCATCCTACCGCAGCAGTTGCTCCCACCTGTGCCCCCTTCGACCCACCTCTTCAGTGAATGACATGAATGATATATGCTAATTGTGACTTGTCGTACTCGTGGACGATATATGTGTTGTTATGTGAACTTTGAGACGATATATGTGATGTTATGTGAAGTTTGTGAGATATTTTTGACATATCTGATGTATGGATGATATATGTGACGTATGGATGATCTATGTGATCTATTAAGGCTAAAAAACAAAAAGAAAAACAGAACCTATATGTTCAGTTTGCCGTGTGCCGCCGTGAGGGCACACGGCGAAGTGACCAAACCGTCACTCTGTATGGTTGTTTTACCGTGTGTCCGCCAACGGCACTCGGCCAAATGACCATTTGTTCGCCGTGTTTCGCGGAGAGGCACACGGCAAAATGACCGATTGTTTGCCGTGCGTTTGGTCAAGGCTCACGGCAAAGGGATCGTGATGCCATCCTGAGTGCTTTCTTTGCCGTGGGCCGTTCCTGGCACACCGCACAGGTAACCC
>LAPY01002976.1:36640-51776 GCA_000970635.1 Eragrostis tef
CTCGTTCTCCGGCAGAACACGGGCCGCGGCTCCGGCTCGTCGAGGAGGTGGTGCCGGATGCTGTCCAACGCTGCCACCTCCGATGCCGGGTTCAGCAGCATCTTTGTGTTGGAGCGGGATGTTCTCACGTGATTTGGTTGAGATTTTTTGAAGTGTTTGAACGGGACTTTGTTTGCGGGATTGGGCTTTGGTCGCGATCATATATAGCGGAGACCGGATAGGAGGGGTGAACATTGTCATTGTCGTCGTGCTTCTAGTTTCTTTGAACTTTCCTTCAATAACGTCACGTGGCCCAATCTTCTCGAAAGAAACTGAATTACTTAGTCATGTTTGGATCCTTTAGCCAACTAATTTTAGTCAACTAAAACATTAGCCAGCTAATTTTTTAGCCAACTAATTTTAGGAGGTATTTGTTTAGATCCCTGACTAATGTCTCTGACTTCTATACTTCTCTTACCTTTTTCATGTGTTTCTTGCCTTTTTTTGAAAGTTTAGTCGATTTTAGTAGCTTTGAGGTGATTAGGGGCTAAAAGTTTAGGAGGGGGTGGACTAAAAAGTTTAGAAGATTTTAGAAGGTCATGTTTGGATGCAAAGTGACTAAAATTAGCCAGCTAAAAGTTTAGAAGGTGAATCCAAACAGGGCCCTATATACTCCTTCGTTCCGCAAACCTTACATACTGCGCGCGCGATAATAACTAGCTACCGCACGCGCAGTTTGGGCCGCCTCAAACCTAGCTTTCAGCCCATAACGAGCGGTCGTCTTCCACCTTCTGCCCGAACTCCCATCGTCGCCATCCACCACACGCCGTCGCCGAGCGTACCGGAGAATCCCTCATGCGCTTGGGTTTGTACCCCTAGATCTCAGCCTCCCTCCCGACAGACATAGAAAGAGGCGGCGCCGGTGTTCGAGCTCAGTCACGACGAGTTAGCATCGGCGGCGGCGGAGGGCGGCGCGAAGGCGGCGTTGACGCCATCTAGAGCCGGGCGGGCGGCGGTCGAAGGCGGGGGAGCGTACACCGACGAGTTAGGAGAGCGTATGCCGACGATTTAGGAGAGCGTATGCCGACGATTTAGCGTGAGAGGCGGTGGAGGGCGGCGGCGGTGGAGGCGAGAGCGTCGTGCTCAGAGCGAGGAGTCGAGAGGTTGAAGACGACGTGCGACTGCTTCATGGGCCGGTGGGCCGGTGTGCTTCCTTGCTTTGCTGTGGCTAACTAATGTAGCGTGTGCGGTATGGAAAGGGCCCGCCCTCGTTCTCTCTTACCTATTTTTTTAAAAAAAACGAAAATAAGCACTCCTTCGTTAAGGTTATCCTAATGCTATCAATTAAAACTAGAGGAAGTAGCAGAACTGACCGTGATAATGCACTCAATGATTACATTTTTGAATTCTGGTCATGTTTACATATCACAAAAACTGGAGTGGTAATGATGTTTATTTGCTGGTTCCATATTATAATTTGGGGCATGCAATTGTCCGGTTTACCAATCCATGGGCACTCGTGATTTTTTTTAGAAAAAGAAACTCTAGACTCAGGATTCGAATTTTTATTATAAAAAGAATTACCAAAACCCGGGTACAGCTCGGGGTGTTTCGTAGACGGCACCTAGAAGAAAATTTGTTTTTATCGCCCTCATAGTTTTGTTTTATTCTCTTTATCTTATTCTTAGCGTCACAACTAGATTTTCATGCCGATAGTATGGCAACTTTGGTTGTCTAACATCTGATCTGATTAAATAAGGATGGTGCAGTGGAGCCTCTTAAGTAATGCTAGATGACATAGCAGAGCCACGCTACCGATCAAAGCCATCAAAGAGGAATATAAAAAAAAAGGGTCGGCAGAGGGGGGGGGAGCAAAATAAAGGATCGCTTCTAAAACGAAAAGTAATACGGTTGAATGTCGAAATCAAAAAAGAAAAAAAAAAAGAAAAAAATGCGCACCCAGAATGTCGCTTTATTAGCAACTAGCAGTTTCGTAATCATGCACGAATGCATGCGGGTGCGGGCCAGAAAGGCAAAGAGACGGGACGAATTTGTGTGATCACGACTTCACGAGGACCTAAATGGAATAACAAATAGAGTAGAGACCAAATTCTTTCGTCAGCCAACATTCAAGAGTATCTTGGCCTTCTACTGGTAACCATGTTCAACATGTCGAGTTTTTTATACATATGCTACAGAACAGATAAACGTCACTTGCATGCGTAGTTAGCTCGTGTCAATAGGGAACGCTCAACCTCCTCATGGCACGTGGTGCATTTCATCCCTGCAGTCGATCAGGCAATCATATATTTTCAGGGCTTGGGTCTTGACCTTAGATCATCAACCAGCTCCAGCCTGCTAACGAAGAAGCTACATATGCATACTTTCTGTTTTCTGCATGGGGTTGATTGATCAGCCATGACATAACAGCCTGCTAACGAAAAATAATACACTTTCCCTTCTGTTTTTTTTAGAGACTGAGGGCCTGTTTGAAGTTTCTAGTATTTATAAACCATAGTATTTGAAAATCATGGTTTTCATTCAAAGCGCCGCGGTAAGTCCACCGGCTGGGAGGATGCCCTGCCCACCCGGGTGTTTTATAGTTTTGACCAAAACGTAACTAGCTTCAGTTTGAATACCCAAGCATTTTATAGTTTTGAAAACCTTCCGCTTGGTAGTCTCAGTATTTAGTTGCAGTACTTCATTCAAAAGTCTGACTTTACGTTTGCTAGTACTATTTGTATGTGTGGCCCTTTTCCTTTCTTGTACATTCATGTATTATTACTCAGCTTCTCTGTTCCTAGATTATATATCTTCAGATTGGGAGGCGAAGAAGTAAATCATGAAGTGAGGCTGTTTGATGAAAATATTATAATACTATGTCCATGATTAACTAGAATAGTTAAAGAATTAAATATATGCTGGAAGTAAGCGGCAAAGAATGCACCGGAGGGCGCATGAACCCATGCACATGAAAAGGACGAGCGACGTTCAACTTTTCTGTTTTACAAAAAAAGAATAGAGGTGAATTTCTAGACACTTTAAAATTAACATGGCATTGGCTATACTTCGGTTTTCAAAACCGCAGTAATCTTTCCACCCAAACACCATGAAATTTTCTATACCGTAGTATTTTTGCAAAATCATGCTATTTTTCAAAAACTTTAAAAACAGCCTCAGATGCAAATAAAGTGACAGAGGGACTCTGTTATAGGTGCACGGTCAAGTGGTCAACCCATACGGTGTCAAAGGCTCCACGGTGGAATGGTAAACATATCCTGTGTATGTAATGTTGTTGGTAGACGAGACAACGCATAACTGACAACGGAAGCCTCCCCGTGGTTTCGTCTTCCTAGAAAGCTTCTACACTGCTGCAAGTGCTCGGTCAGTTCAGTAATTCGTGGGACAATGTACCATGGAAAATCTGTAGTAGGTAGCTTTCTCATTGAAATGAATTTATGCCTAAAAGATTTTCTTTTTTCCATGACAAGAAAAGATTTACTGAATTTTCTCCTATGATGATCAGGTAGTTGCTGTATGCTGGAAGAGTCTTCTCAGCATCACATTCAGTTAAACGCACCTCAAAGCCGCAAAACCCTCGCGATCCCTTTCTCAGGCGCAGGCACGCAGCCATCCCGTTGGGGCCCTTTCATACTTTCGCGGATCCAGTTCATCATTGTTGATAATTTTGTTGGATGCAGACACAATCTCATAATCGTTTCAGACTCGCCTACAAAGATAGCGCATTTCGTTCTTTCGCAGCGAATGACAGGCTGCACATTTCCAGGTGCAATGAACCTACCACTGCCACCCACCAAAACCAACCATCAAATCAAAATTGCAAAATGGTAAAGGAATTGTAAGGGGTGTCATATTCGGCCCGAGAAAAAGGAAAAAACGAAAAGCAAGACTTTTCCTAAATCCTCACGTGTTCTGCTGACCATTCAGGATTTATATTTAAACAAAGGAACAATCATGACTTAGTACATGAGAGAGACAATAAGGTCATGGTCATGGGGATGTAGGAGGAGTAAACGAGGAGCTGAGACTGGGAGCCGCAAGTTGCAGCGATTCCATCCTTCTGGGCAGTTTCCTCGCGACATAGACCGCTGTTCAGTGACCTGACAGGGAAGGAGAAATTTAGGCGCCAGTGGTCGCTGTCAGTTTTTGTTCTAAGCTTATTCTTCCAGTCCTTTGACGCAACGGTGATCGGTAGCGATAACGATGCCCGTGGAGTGTTGACAAAGCTATCTTTTAAACCAGAGAATAGAGGAGCCCGAGTTCTTGTGGAGACCGGAGAGCCGTTAAGGTCAGAGACATGTTTGACCGAGCTATAGCAAAGCTCTGTCCCACTGGTTTCCCGGCGGACGCCGCCGGTGACCCCAAGGGCTACGAGCCCACTGGCTTCCCGGCGGCGGCTGGCATAGCCAGCATCTTGACGCATGGCATCAGTGAGGTACGGTGATGATGCTCTCAGCAAAGATTAGTGTACCGATACATTATGTTTAGCTTCGCAGTTCCTTTTGCCGCTGCCATTCTCTGACAAAAAGCTCACAGTACTGATGACTGATGCTATCAAGATGCATATTTTGGTCACTGCTTGTAGTGTGCTAGAATATAGTTAATATTGTGGTTACATTACCTAATACAGGAATTGAGGTCAAAATAGGAATGTTTTGTCAGAACATAGTAACTAATGTGGCAAATACAAGTTGTATATTACTGTTTAAGGGCTCAAGCTGCTCTTGTGTAGCATTTCTCTACCAGTTTATATTTAGTATTTCTTGTGCTTAATATTCGTAGGAAATCCCTGTTTTAGTTCAATAATGGTAGTAACTGCACAAATAAGAGTAATTTCTTTGTCCTTCTTTTGTCTTCGAATGCTGATATGTCTCATTCAGCCGATTCAGTGTTTGATGACATTGGCATATGCTCCTCTGACTTTTTGTGATAAATAATGCTCCTTTGATTTTTCGTGCTGAAATAATGCTTAGGTATTGATGACCTACTTCTCAAATGCACTTTGATTGATAATCTAATAGACTGTTTCTTGTCTTAAATCAGTTCATTTCCATAATCCATTGATAGTGAAGATAAACCTGCTCTCTTATAATATTGCCACAATGCATGCACTATGTTAGATTTCTTTAGTAACAAAACTTATTTGTTGACCTAGATTTAGTTTAGTTTACATACTGGAACATTTGCAAGATCCCGTCAAGTTAATCATCTGTTGTGCTGTTATTATGCCGAAATGTTATCTATCTTATAGAGTTTTATTATTATTATTTTGCTGGCCGAAACTGAAGAAACTGAGTTCTATTATCTATTGATGTAATCATGCTTGGTTCATTGATATTATGGTTGAGTTGATGTAAAACCCTATGCTTTTTCCAGTCCGGTGTCTCATATTTTATCTTTCTCCCGCATCTTCTGTGATCAGCAGATTCAGAATAAGATCTTGGGATGCTCATCAAATGGCTCGACTGTCAATCAGCATCCCGCAGAATCATTGCCATCGTCTTGTCCTCCTACAACAATTATCCTGGGATTCAGTAAGGGTGGAGTTGTTGTCAACCAGCTTGTGACAGAACTTTCTTGTTGGGCATCCGAATCAATGCAAAACTCGGTTGATGTTTCTGGACCAAGTCCATCTCTTTTGACTCATAATCTCATCTTTCCTACTTCATCCACTGATGTTTTGTCAAGTATTTCTGAATACCATTATGTAGATGTTGGCCTCAATTGTGCTGGAGCATACATTACTGACCATGAAATAGTCAAGGAGATAGCCAATTATGCTTTACGAACTAATAACAACCTTCGTTTTGTTCTTCATGGTACTCCGAGGCAGTGGTCTGATCCGAACCGCTTATGGATCCGGAAGGAGAAGGACATAATGCTGCAGCTGCTTCGAGACGAGGCTCATAGGTGTGAGGGGAGATTGGTGCCGTCTGAAAAAATGTATTTTGATGGCAGACCTTGCAGTCTGCGGATGCATTTCGAAATTTTGGAACAGATGGATATAAGCTGACATTTGAATTTTCAAGCTTGCAGCCTTGTATGCTCTCTGTAGAATTTTGTATGGAATAACATAATGTGAATATGCTTGAGGGTCTAGGATACTTCCCTCCATGCTGACTCTTTGGTATTTCATTTATGTTAGTCGTCTGAACAATTCAAATACAGCTGCATGCCGAAAATTGCATTTCCATCCATGTTTGTAAATTTGGTGTGCACGGGGATAAAGAATGATAAGAGGTTTCCCTCAAACTCTTACCATAACGAGCTCTGATTATTGTTGGCAAGTGATTTTTCAAACAACTTTCTGATTAAATGAAAACCCCATAAATCTCCAATACTGTTGTCAGGATAAACAGTTGACTTATATGATCATAAATGGCTTGCCGGCTTGGCATTCTGATGCTACCATGCAACCAGCTGCGAACAAGTCTTCGGCATTCACCAAAACGATGCACACTTGTGTCTGCTAGCTCCAATGTAGTCGTCAAAGAAAGCAGGGCCACGGTATTCAGCTCTGACATTCTGATAACAACCGAGTCCTTAATGGGGTGCAATCTGCATGCCCAACGGTGATTCCTTCGTCAAACAGATTAAGCTTTGGGTGTAAGATAATGTCAGCAGTAGTTCTGTTAGCAAAGTAATACTAGTATAGTGCTGTACCAACATATACATATGGTTTGGAGTCGGTACGGTGGTGATTCCAGCTGCACTCGAACTGTTCTTGTCTCACTCCCCTGGCGAAAACCTGAACCAGTCAAAAGGCATTCTTCATGCAAGTTGCCAGATAAATTCAGCCCTTGCATTTCAGTCCGATTGATACACAAATCAGGTTGGTGGCTTGGTGCCCCCGTGATCTCCTGTAAATCTTTTATATGAGACGTCCAACTCCCAACTGCAGTACTAGCATAAAACATGACAATTCTAAATCGGATAAGCTCCCGTCGCCAACAGTTCGCAAGCGTGTGAGACGGTCGAGACGCTTGGACGCATGCGCATTTTTCAGGTCTCCTTGAGCTTGGACTGATGCACGCGTGTGCTGGCTGTGTTTAGTTTTAATCTTCTTGCCACTCGAAGCAACCCACTGTCTCTTGCTGCGGGACAAAACACGAGTAAAACCACACGAACGGATCAAATCAAATGCAGGCCGACACTGATTTGAGTCCAAAAAATCACTTTTTGCGGGCTGATTGCTTTCGTAATCGCGTCTTGAAACGGTCAGTTTAAGAGCCGATCTGATCTGGTACCGGCGACTGGCGTAATGGTGTCGTGTCAAAATGTGTAGAGGTATTTGTGTTTCTGAAGCAAGTTTAACCCGCATTGCCTCCGTCTAGAGGATAGCTTCCAGAGTTCAGAAATTGGAGCTCAGTGGAGTCCTCATTTACTCGGATTATCCCTGCATCGGTCTTAACTCCCAAGTAGATCGCGGAATCGATCGATTCGTGCGTTCAAAGCAATGCAGCAGTTTTCTAATTGCGCCCAACCTGACAGCGCGACAAGTACACACGGGGGTTCTTTCATGAAACGCAAGCCGATCGAAGCAGGGATTGGTGCAGGGGCTGTATCAGCAAAGCATCGGCGGATTATTCTAGCTGATCCGCTCGTTACAACCCAGGAGACAAATTGACAGGGCGATGTGGATCTTCAGTGTGTTCTACCGGCGCAACGACAGTCGCGCGCTCTTCTTTGGCTGATCAGGTTTTTCCTTTCTTTTACCAGACGTACGTGTCCCAATCACGTCTCCATCCGTGCCTAGTGAATGTAACCACTTCCAGGACCTTTGATAGCTAAATTTCGTATAGAGACTGAACCCGGTTAAACTAATCCAGTTACTAGAAGACCGAAGCATATACTAGGACTCAATTGATTCTTACTGGTACAGTTTATCATAAGATTCTTACTGGTACTACGATTAAAAACAAAAGGTAAAAGAGCGCGCTGGAGAGCACTGTTGTTAAGCAAACGCGTGGATGCACGGTCCGCAACATATTTTGAAGTAAAGGCGGCGACTAATGTAATCCACCTTGCCTCTAAAAAAAATTGCCTCTAGTGTAATCCATAGCAAAACTGAGTACAGCACTCTATCATGCTACAGTACAGGTTGATGTTCCAGAGATACTTTCGCAAAAGAAATGATCCAGAGATACAACAGAAGATAAGGTTAACTCAGCTCCAAACCGCGTGGCCCGGATACATACATGCGCGTGCATGTGTGCATGGCGTCCTCCTCCCCTCCCCTGACATCAGGAGGAGAGGACCCGGCCGTGCCGTACGTGTCTCGACGCTCGGCCGGCCGGCTCCCGGATCGGGCAAAGATCGGCTGAATTCAGCTCGTGCTGACGCTTCCTCGATCGCAAACGGACATACAATGGAGCCCCCACCCGCGACGAAAATGGACTGGGCGGGGCCTCGATCCGTTCCGTTCCGCCGGAGGACGGGGTCTAGTCCAAGCCGCGAATCCGGTGGGCGCGCCGCGACGCTCCGATGGCTCGGTGCGCGGCCTGCGCTAATTTGGCGTATTGCAACGTGCCCGCGCGGCGCGACGCGAAGCCATCTCCGGACCAGACGAGACGGGGTTCGATCGATTCCACGGCCGTTTGACTCGGTATTCCCCTGCACCCACGTCAACCGGGACGGGGACCCTCGCTCTCGTTCCTCCACGGCTTGGCTCGGCAAAGGTGTGTCACGGCGCCGGAAGTCAAGCTCCGCCCCGTGAACCAGGGTCACGGTCACGGCTACACCGAAAGCATATCGTTACAATTTACAAAGCTGCCGATTTGCGAGTTGCGACACACAGTAAACAACACATCCTATGAGGCTATGACATGACCCTCCCGTCCGGGCAGGCAAAGGAAAAAAGTGTATGTTTGGCGCCATTAGCCAGTGTGCATGAGTGTGTACAGCCACAGTTGGAGAAACAGTGCAAACTCCAGGTTCTCGTGTGGGGACTGGCCGCGAAACGATCATACTAGCGCGTTCTTCCGGAAACGTGTCGAACAGTGGCCAGTATCAGTACAGCCTTTTTCGCCGCCGGTGTCGCTGTGGCGGCAGCTGTTCTGGTGGAGACGATGCCACCAGATCCGTGTCACGTCCGACACAGACGACCGCGCGAGCCAATCGGTCGAGCCGGCCGGGTGCGTCCGGCACCGTCTCCATTAATCGCCGGTTACCAGTCGGGCTCCCCTGTCACGTCCGCTGTGGAAAAATGCTCGAAGACGACGGCGGCATGGGTAACGATCGAGTTGCGGGATAGTAATTTGCATGTTGGATGTGATCTGCGTTATGCCTGTCGATCGGATGTTTACCGTTTCGGTCCATAACAGACGAACAGCGCCGAGTCGATCGACCAACACAGTCTGGGCATGTCAATTGCGCGATCGATCGCCATCTGCGCCTTAACCCACCCAACGCAGGTGCTGCTGTTCACGGCGGAGCCGTTCACCGAAGGTCAGAACTCGGAGAAGGATAAGGAACTGCTTGATCAAGCCGACTCGCCAGACAGCGGCGGCACCAGCGGCAGGGCCCCTCTGCTTCCCAAGTTGCTAACCCAAATTTAAAGCAGGGAACCACCTGTGCAACAGAGCATAGCTACTAGTACTACTAGTACTAGTAGAACTGTACACAGTACCCTGGACCTGCCTCTCTTCGTGGCAACGGGTCAGGCTCACACACACCCTTCGTTCCTTCCCGGCATCGGTAAAACACGTAGCGGCCGCTGTTTGGCGTCGCATCAAGCATGCAAGTAGCGAGCAACTAGCTATAGCCACCTTGCATGCACAATTGCACCGGCGTATTTTTCATGTTCTTAATTACGGGCTTTCAAAGCTTAGAACCCACGGACTAGTGGTACCTGATTCGTTTTCCGCATGGAAACACAAGTACGCACGCTTCCGGTACGTGCTTTGTTGATTTTTTTTTTCTTTTGCCCCCTGTACGCGAAGTAATCATGCCTGCATGAAACGTACAACATGTCTCGCTGCTTGAGTATTTGACGAACAGGTATGCAAGTTCGTACAGTGGTGCAACACGGTGTACCACTATATTTACAAACTCGATGGTATGTAGTACACCATGTGCCTTTACAGATTTATTGGCGCCACGTACAGCGATGTGTTGCCGGCCGGCTGCGATAACCCCCACTTCCGTCTTGTTTTGAGACGATAATCCCACTTCCGTTTTTGGTTAGCTCACCTCACCCGCTGAGTGATCAAAGCGGTCCATGCGAAGTTAACGGAGTCCATAATTTCCCTACTCATTCCCATCCGCTTTTCCTACTAAACACGGAATTGCGCCAAAACACAAAGAAATCGCCCGGCGCAAGCCTATAAGTACACCAGCCCCAGCTCACCTCCCTCCTCGCAGTCTGCAGTCGCACGCACATCCAAACTCCCGAGTCGATCCTCTGTCTCGCCGCCCTCAGCGCTCTCCTCCGCTTCTGCTCATCACACCGCCCCAGAGTTAGTTAGTTAGCGATCACCGATCGACCCCCAGAGGCCATGGACTTCAGCGGCGAGGTCGACGATTTCTGGCTCCAGCTCATCCGCGAGCAGCTCCACGGTGCCGAGGCTTGCCAGCTTCCCGTCCCCGACGCCGCCTCGGCCTCGGCGTACGCCGCGCCGCAGGTTCATCCAGCGCAAGCGGCGCCGTTCCAACACGCGTCGTTCATTCCGCAGCAGCAACAGCAGCAGCAGCAGGCTGCGTACGTGGACTTGACACACGAGTACGCGGTCGACGCCCGTGTCGGACCCGGCCCGGAGGCCGGCGCTGACCATCTCTCTGCCTCCGACCTCGCACGCCTGGGGCCCCGGCGCCGCGCCTCTGCCGGCGACGGCGGCGGCCTGCTTGGACGTGGACGACTTCAGGAAGTACCGCGGCGTGCGGCAGCGGCCGTGGGGCAAGTACGCGGCGGAGATCCGCGACCCCAAGAAGCGCGGCTCCCGCGTGTGGCTCGGCACCTACGACACCGCCGTCGAGGCCGCGCGCGCATACGACCGCGCCGCCTTCCGCATGCGCGGCGCCAAGGCCATCCTCAACTTCCCCAACGAGGTCGGCTCCCGCGGGCCAGCGGAAGCTTCACCACGATGTCGAGGCGGCGGCTGAGCCCGCGGCGAAAAAGTCCGTCAAGGCAGAGGCGTTCACGACGTCGCCCGCGGCGTCGCCGCCGCAGTCGATGACGACGACGACCACGGCCTCGACCGTGACGACGTCCTCGACATCTTCGACGACGGAGGCCGGAGGAGCGGCGCCGGCCCACGAGGTGTTCCCGATGACGCCGTCGAGCCTGGCGTGGGAGCAGTGGGAGAGCCTGTTCGGCATCCTGTCGCCGCTCTCGCCGCGCCCGCAGATGGGCTTCCCGGAGGTCGTCACCGTTAACTAAGCGGGTATTACTGGCCGGTTAAGCATGATTAGGGTGTAAAGACCTTAATAATTAGTGGTGGTTTTTAGTTATAGACGGCCTTCGCCTTGGACTCATCTCGAGGGCTTGGCTTTGCTTGGAGGTCCATGTCTGTACAAAATGAAGGGGATGATAGTGACTGTGTCGGTGTGAGCTAGCTAAGCATCGACATAGATCATCAGATGATGTGGAAATATGTGGATGTATACGGTACATTATAAGTGAATATATAGTGTACATGTTCTTATCAAATCGAAATAATGCATTTGGTGCCATAAATTTGATCAGGACGTACTACATAGATAAAGGAAGGCACATAATACCCACGGAGTGGCGTATCGCAAACATGTAGTCCAGTTTTAGAGAGATTTTGATATTTACATGCAATTTATTTTTCTTTTTTTTGAGTTGCTCCTCATTCTAATCTAGTTTCGTGTATTTGCTACAGTACTCCATTTGTTAGTCAGAATGCTGGCTACCTTTTTACCGTCCTTACGATCTACCAGTTTTTTGTTGATCACCTAATAACTGAGCAGTAGTTGGTACATGCTTTCCTGTTACCGAGGTTTATATTGTGTGAACTGATGGTTGTTAAATTCTCAGAATGATCATTAGTCTTGTAATTGTTCCATACGTACGTAGAAGAAAGACGCTTGCATTAGCAAGTACCAAAGCGTGCGTAGTGCGTACGTACAATTGTGCTCAGAACACATCTGAAACAAAAAAAAAAGTGAAGCGTAAACTGTAGTCTTTAAATTAGACAAGACGCATGCAGGATTTGCATGGTCCAAGTTGTTCACTCCAAAAAAATTAAAAAGACTAGTAGCAAGTTGTCAACGTAACTACTGTCAGCACGTTAATTATGTTGTCTGATCAGAACATAATACAAAGGTGGCTCACATAATACATGTCCATCGCGTTCAATTCCTTATCACTACTACTTCCTTCGGAAACTGGAGTCTAAGCTCCAAGCAATCTAAGGAAGCACATTGGTAATTACGTCGGAATCCCCAAGGATCGGACTAACTGTGGAGTAATACGTACTGTAAGGAAGATGACATGAAGCTGCGAGTAAATAAAGTCAGAAGGACCACGCTAGGTTAATTTCATATATTTTAGTCAAACATACGGACATATAGCACCTGATTCTTGGCAAATCATCGCGTCACATTCAGCTTGCTGTAATTCAAAAGAGTTTTTATTTATTTCAACAGTCTATGTTCAACGGAGATAATGGCTTCTGTTGTATAGGTCTCACCAATCCCAATGAATTTCGGTCAGGAAATGAAGCTAGAGTCTGAACCATACACGTTGATAGGGTAACAAAGAATACTGGCTGTTTGTATCTTCTTTATCAAAAATCAAATAGGGAGTTTCAGATCTGGTAATGTCGAACCATGATGTAGCCTACATAGAGTAGTTGCTACTCATTATTCATGACAAGAAACAGAAAAAAATAAGTTTTATCATGAATGGCAATAGCACTTTAAATGCGATCGTGCCAGCTATCTTCCCTGAATTAGTATTTGAGTACATGTCAATGCTAACATTTTAAATTGCAAATTGGCTCTCAAATATCATGGATAACAACCAAACAGGCAAAGTTACCAACAGTACATCTCTGTCATGAGAAAAAAGATTTATTCCATTCAACGGAACAAAGCTGTATAGATGCTGTGTTTTTTAATAGAATCTGCATAAATAGAGCGCAACAAGCACGTTCAGATAAACAAGATACGGCCTACTCAGCTGTAGGACAACCAAGAAAAGTGCAGCCATCGTGACAAAACCTACGTAGAAAGCCGCAAAAACTTACTCGGATTCAGAAAAGCACAAAGTGCCGTCAATGGGCGAGGAAAATTTGGCGTCCCGAGGTCAGCCGGCCGGTCGCGGGTCAAGCTGGTGTTGTTATTGGCCGTGGCCTACAGGCTAGGAGCTACGACGTGCGGCGGCGACGACATCTTCAGGTCCAGCTCCAGGGCAGCAGTGGATGGTGCTGTCGCTGGGCGAGTAGTAGGCAGTTAGTTAAAGGGCCACACCACAGGAGTACTGAATTGCAATGGCCCGGTAGGGTAGCAAGGCGAATTCATTCAACCTTTTGACAAGCTATTTTAATCTTTGAAATGTAGTGGTATTGAGCTTTGAGCGCTGACAATAACGAACGAGAATATGCGTGGTCAGAACTCTGAACCGTTCATGAATTGGTTGATTCAAAGTAAAACTGAATACTGCGGTCGATTCATCGAGTGTAGAATAGCCATAAGATTCACGCTTCTATGCGCTCCAGCTCTGATCAAAACCAAAGTCAACCTTCGTTGTGCTATACCATGCAGATGGAACTCTTTCAGCACTAGAATGGATCAACGAAGCACGATATCAGCCTCAATTCAGCGACATCTTTCTTCGTTTCAGTCGGAGCGAGCCAATGCTGCAAGAGGAAAGCGAAATCGACAGGACACACAGGATACATCACCAATGTCAATACCCGATCAAAAGTGACAAGCAGGGAGGTGCTAACCGCAAACTCACAATCAATGCGGCCAGCATTCCAATTTCCTTATCCTCCAAGGCCCCTCTTTCCGTGTGCAAACTGAAACAAAGTCAGGAATCTTGTTGGGAAATGCTCGTTCGTATGGTTGGCAGAAATGTTTCTGCATGCAAACTGGAAAAAGTCAGTCGATCGGGACTGCAGCTGATTAGCCCAGAAACGTATGAGAGAGTTTTACCTTGATGCTGTTTGTTGTGCTAATCCTTTTTGTCCTGCGCAATTAACTGCATTCTTACGAACGATTCAAGGGGCTGACTTTTTGTAGGAGATTATCGTGGACGCGGTCACCTGTCTAGTCCACATGTAAACGGCCGACGACCTCTGTCCGTACAACAGTGCCCAGCAGACTAGTGAGGTTTTGACTTCAGCACCTCTCCCTTCGTGTCTCTTTCGACGTGGACGAAACCATGTTCGCGTGGTTGGCAGCTTTGTCGTGCTGCAGATTATGAATAAGGATCCGCAGCAATCCTGTCACTATTGAACGAATAGAGCATCTGTCACTGTTTTGGCTCTTGGCAGTAACCGTTAGCCAAAATACAGTTTGTTATGCGTAAGTTCAGAAATGCTCAGGCCATTGCAGACGTGCTGCATTGCGCTCGGCCACAAAGTATTGCTTGCAGTTGCAGATCAACCACGCGTCAATTCCAGGAGTTGGTACCGTGCCAGGATCAGAGAAAGAGAGAAGGCGTCGTTGACACATGATGCAAGCAAAACCAGCGGGACCGTCCGGCCATCAATTCCTCCCTCGAAAAAGTCAGCTGCTCCAAAGTCTCGAGCAGGTGGGACGAACAGCGATCGGCAAGCTCAGGAGACAGCAGCAACGCTCTCAGTTCCGTGACGCAGAACAGCGTGCGATCGCGAGACCATCTCGGTAAGTCAGCAAGCTTCGATCAATCGTTTTCCGTCGACGCCGCGAGCCCATTGATGGCAGCCGACGGCGGTCAACTGCTTACACACCCTTGAAGCCGGTTTACCTTGCAGTTTTCGGGCTTTTGTTGTGAGATCCCGGTAGAGTGGGCGGTGGTGAAACGAAGGTTTTGTCCTTGCGAGACCATTAAAACGAATAATAACGAGCAAATCGAGTATTCGAATTACCCTGTCTGTCAGCGTCCGACGAGGTTGCTGTAGCAAGCGCCTCGCAGCGCCGGCGCGGCGCGCGCAGCCGCAGAGCCGGAGCCGCGCAGGTCCGCTGC
>LAPY01002977.1:28300-52440 GCA_000970635.1 Eragrostis tef
GTCATTTATTTGTTTTTTTTTGTTGGCCTTGTTCAGATACCTTGACGTACATGTTGGCACGCCATCCGTACAAGTGGATTACAAAGTTGAAGATATCACACCACACTTTTGCCGCCTTACTGATCGCACGTAAGCCTTGGCATTGCTTTGTTTCATCCATTTGTAATTTTCACTGATAACTCACCGAGCGTGAAGGAAAACAGGTTGCATCATATGAGCGTGATAGGATATGTAAGGAGATTTTTTTCAGGCTGATTATGGAATAGATATTTCTTGCCTTCTTGCCACATTATGGCCTAGCCATAGCAAAGGTTGCAATTGCATACATAAATGATGTATCAGGTGCAATGACTATTTAACTGCAAATACACAAATGCCATATTGAAACATTTCATAAAGCTTGGATGATGATGACCAATGAGGTTAGATTTTGCACGCAACCATAACAGAGCTTCACTTGGCCCCCTTCAACTTAGCCTGCCTTCCCCATGCTGTTTTCTATGTACAAATCATGCTTGATGTAGTACATGACAATAGGTGATTCTAAGTAGATCTTGTCTTTCGAACAACAACATAATGACATTTCTAGAATATCAGAACTAGTCTTGACACAAGTTGGGAAGAAAAATTGAGAATTTGAAAGACAATATGGGAAGGAAATTGAACAAATGAAGAGATCGTCTCACCTGCCTGGGCCATTGGTGGCCATCTTTGTTGAAGCTTGTGACAACCAAGGTCCAACACGTGGGCTAAACCTCATCGCTCATAGAGCCATTGATGCTTCACGCCTCTTGTGTCGTGGTCTTGACTCTTTGGGCTCGTGATTGGTGCTTAGAATGTCTGAGCGTCGACCCATGCAACATTAGCATGTGTGCTCCTGGAGTGGACACTTCCATGCTCAAGCTCTGGGATGGCACAAGCCCTTCCACTTGGCTACATATATGATTGGGCAGCTTTCTAGATGAGATTGGAAGCTGACAGAAGCAAGTCCATTAACATATATGATTGGGAGTCCTACTAAGTGATGTGGGAAGCTGACAGAAGCAAGTCCACTAACATATATGATTGGGAAGCCATCTAAATGAGATGGTCTCTGTGCGTGCATTAGAATTTATGTTGGAAAAGCAGAAATTTCGTTGCCTCAGTCCAAACTGGACCAGTTTTCTATCTTAATTAGCAGATCCATCAAATGCTGCTTGACCAGCACATGCTTCCTACATGTTACAAGTTCTTTATGACCTATAACTAATCATGCTGACTCAAATTTACTCTGTTCCTTCAGATATTCTGCCCCTATTTATGTTGATATCGAATATACCGTAGGGAAGCAGCATGAATTGAAAAGAAAGGTAACCCAGGCATCTACCATATGTTTGGAGAATGTTTACCTGCTTGATGTAAAAAGTAAATCACGTGTTTCCTATTTTCTCTTTATTTCAGAAAAACTTTATCATTGGCTACACGCCTATTATGCTTAGAAGCCGTCCCTGTATCCTTTATGGAAAGGATGAAGCTGAACTAGCAAGACATGGTATATGAGAATATTGTCTCTCTTTTTTTTAATATATATATTTTGTCTTAGAGGTCGTTTTGATGGTCACTGCTGTGCCATACAGGCGAGTGTCCTCTGGATCCTGGTGGCTACTTTATTGTGAAAGGAACTGAGAAGGTAACTATTTATCCATGTGTCTTTGCTGTTTCAATGTGGTTAGTGTACCACACTGCACCAATTGGAAGCGATAAGTTCTTAGTCTTGTCACATGATTGTCGAATTGCTTGTTATGTGTATTTTTAATCTTGTGGCAAATGTTAATTCTCAGGTCATCCTAATTCAAGAGCAGCTATCAAAGAATCGTATTATTATTGACACTGATAATAAAGGAAGGTCTGCCGGATTACACTGTCTACTATTTATAAATTTATACTATTCTCGAGCCAGAATGTTTTTGTTTGGCAACGAGGCATTGATTTGTCCTTGAATTTTCTGTCACGCACTTGAAATCAGGGTGAACGCATCTGTTACCAGCAGCACACATGAAATAAAAAGCAAGACGGTGATTGTTATGGATAAAGAGAAGATTTATCTATCGCTGAATCAATTCTCTAAGCTGGTATGAAATATATATACTGTACTTGACTTTTAACTACTCGTTCCAATTCACATAATATGGGTGCTTACTATTTCAGCTGCTTTAAGAAGTTGAGCAATTAGTGATCTCATTTCATATGATCTACATGATTAGCTGTATCTCATTCTTCTGATTCACACATGATACCTCCTTAATATAATGTCCGCAAGGTAATATGACATAGACTAAGTTGGTTATTTGTTACTCTGTTTCTGAGATTTGAAGTTTGCAGATTCCTATAATAGTGGTCATGAAAGCTATGGGAATGGAAAGTGACCAGGAAATTGTCCAAATGGTTGGAAGAGATCCAAGATACGGAGACCTTCTATTCCCATCTATTCAGGTAGTTGATTTGTTTCCCTTTGTTTTGAGCTAGAAAATGGATCTATTTTCAATTATTGTGTAGTTTGATCTTTTAAGTTTTAATAAAATGGGATATCTTCTAACTGATTGTGTGATTTCTCTTTTAAACTTGTGGTAAGGGAAGAGGAAATAATTTTTTTCCATCCTTTTACTTGCCATTTTCTGCTGTAGTCATATTTGGTATAGATGCCATTTAAATGTTTTATGAATTTGTAGGAATGTGCTTCAGAGAGAATATATACACAGCAGCAAGCACTGCGGTACATGGATGACAAGGTAGAACTTCAAACTAATTTCCTTACATAGTGTCATTATCCATTGAATCATTCTGTGTTTTGGGTATGCCAAACAAATTGCATAGCATATTATCACCTCAGTGTCATTAGCTTCTCTTGGCTTAGCTCCTTTTTATTATCAGAGTTTTCTCTTCTTTTGTTTTGTTTCTAGATCAGGTTGGTAGTGAGGTTTTGTTTCTTCCTGACAATGCTTCCTTGTATATAAACAATATTACCACAGTAAGGGTTTCTGTACGCCATTCCCGTCGAGATAAAATAAAATTACGGAGCAAAAATAGTGCAGAGCGTAACTTATTTCTGTGTTGCTCAGTCTGTCAGCTGACGTACTGTTTAGTCACTCGTCTGGAGATTCTTTTACTAGCTTAGAATGACAGCCTCTGAGCCAGTGTTCCACGTTTCTGGAGGGTTTTATATCGCTCTATGGAAGGCGCATATGCTCGCCAAGAGAGTATTCTACTTTATGTTAAAATGGTGTAATACAGCTCTAAATTTGCTATTTTTTATGTATATATGTATTGAGGAGTATGGCTTCCTTTCTGAACCTTACTGTATCCAAAAATTTCAGGTTACATATCCTGCTAGTGGAACTCAGAAAGATAAGGTAACCATTGACCGCAACTCCTTCCTTCCTTCATTTTGCTTTATATTCCTCCAACTACTGTTGGCTCTTTCCCTCGGGAAAAAAATAACTGTCGTCTATAGAATAAGCTCCAGGTATTTTCGCAAATAAAAAGAAAATAAATATAGTACATGCGCAAAGTTTCAATATTCAGAAATTGACCATCAGAGATTGGCTAAAGACATGCTAAGAATTTACCTTCTCGTTAAACATTAAAGTTATTGCATGTCTCAATCCAAATTCGATGTGTCTACATTTGTCACTTTTCAGGAAGGCCGGTCAAATTCAATTCTCCGTGATGTGTTTATTGCCCATGTACCGGTGAGATAAATGTTTTTACCTAAGTTCGCAGTCTAAACTGATAATACTGTCCTGAAATGCATGCCAATATCTCTTATAGGTTAACAACGGGAACTTCCGATCAAAGTGTATATACACTGCTGTAATGTTAAGGCGCATGATGGACGCAATTGTAAATGCTGACACCTTTGATGATAAGGTACTTTCAAAGCTGGCACGTTTGCCCTCCGAATATTTAAAATGTCTTAAAAGGTCATTTCTTTTGCCTTCACCAACTCTCACTTAGAAATAAAAAATCATGCAAATTTCAACTTGGGTCTACGCTCTACTAGCAAGGTTTGCCTTGCTCACTAACGTTGCAGGTTGGGCATAGAAATCAAAATGCCCTATTCAGAGAATATAAATTGACTTACTGAAATAGAATATAAAGTGAATCCAAGGGACAGGATCATGATTAATATGAGAACGTTCCTTCTCAAACATGACTTCAGTAAGAAGTGCATCCTGGAATACCACGTTTTACAAGACGGCCAATGTTCCTTTGCTCTGCGAAGATTTATTTAGACCACATGTTTATTGCCCCATTGACATATGGTATTCAACATTTTCCAGGATTACGTAGGAAATAAGAGGTTGGAACTGTCTGGTCAACTGATATCCCTTCTTTTTGAGGTATTTATTTTTTCCATGTCTTTTCAGTTGGATGTTATATTTTACGTCTCTTATGGTATTTCTTTCTGAAGGACTTATTCAAAACGATGAATACTCAAGCTGTGGAACGCATGAATAAAATTAGTGATAAGACTCATTCCAGTCCTTTGGATTTTAGCCAGGTAATGATATTGTGGTGCATATTTATGTACATTCATCTGATTTCCTTTTTCATAGTCTATTGAAACATTGTTGCATTTTTTTCTTTTGGAATAGTTTTGAGTGTGTAATCTAAACTAAACTTCATTGCTGTTGCTTGCTTATGTTACCTTGGTTATTCTCTTCGACTCCACAGTGAAGGCATGGCAAAGGGAAACAAGTAGCTTTTGAATTATGTTTCCAAATGCATTATCATTTTAAATAGATATTGACGTAGTATTTAAAAATAGAATATTCTTTATTCTCATTGTATCTGGGAATTCTTCTCATTTTGGCAGTATATATTGCAAGATACCATAACCACTGGTTTGGAAAGGGCTGTTTCCACAGGAAATTGGGACATTAAACGTTTTAGGATGCATAGGAAAGGTGTATCACAGGTATCAACTCGCCCATACGGCCATACGGCCATACCTCTGAACTTCAGTCCTCTTGCTATTCAATTGATGACTTTTTTCCCTTCTATTTTTATTGTGTGCAGGTTCTTTCGAGGCTATCTTTCATGGCATCTTTAGGCTACATGACGCGGATAACACCACAGTTTGAGAAAACCCGTAAAACAAGTGGGCCTCGAGCTTTGCAGCCTAGTCAGGCGAGGAACTAATCATAGCATTATGTCTACATCACATATCACATAGAAACATTAACATGTGTGCAAACAAAGAATGTGGAATAGATTATGTTTTGTTGACTGTAATATTGATTTTGTTTCTAACAGTGGGGCATGCTCTGCCCATGTGATACTCCGGAAGGAGAAGCTTGTGGACTGACAAAAAATTTAGCTTTGCTTTCTCACGTTACTACAGATCAAGAGGAGGGCCCACTGATGAATCTGGTTAGTTACTCACTAAATCATTTAATTTATTGTTAGAGGCCTTGTGTGCTCCTGGAGAATGCCTATGTACGCATGGATTAGACTGAGCAGATAGTAAAATAAAATACTATGATTAAGTTTGTTAATTAAGTTCTTTTATAGTTTGTAACAATTCGCACCATTAGTAACCCATTATCCAGAGCATCTTGTAGTTTACCATATTGGACCAGGTTGCTTTAAATTTCTATCAAGCAGTGCTTACTTTTCTAAATATTTTTAGCAGCAAAAGCATCACAACCTTTTAGGATGTACAATGGATGTTTATTTTAAGTGCATATCATGTAGACAAACGATATAATCACTCTTCTGAAAATATAATTACTCAAATGCATCTGTTTTTTACACAAAAAATGCAATATTGTATTAATTTCAGGAAAAGTGTTCTGTAACTTAGTGACTAGTTGTACTGTACAGAGAAGCAAAGCAACAAGAATCTGACTCTTTATTACTTTGATTCGTTTGGTACACCAGTTTATGTGCACTATTGTACAAGCTATGACATATTTTCTTACCTTTTAAAACTTTTTTACTCCTGCTACTTTATATTAAGTGCAATAATTTATGTGAAGTATTGTATCTTCTAATTTTTTCCGTGTTGATTATTTACTATAGTGTTATAGTCTAGGCGTGGAAGATTTATCGCTTCTTTCTGGAGAAGAAATCCATGCACCGGGTTCTTTTTTGGTCATGTTCAATGGATTAATATTGGGCAAACACAGACAACATCAGGTACTATTCATCATGACATAACATACATATTTTACTTATTTGGCTTTTCTTTCCTCTTTTCATCATATTGTCCATCTTTCTTTCAGAGGTTTGCTAAGGCTATGAGGAATTTGCGTCGATCGGGCAAAATTGGAGAGTTTGTAAGCATTTTCGTTAACGAGAAACAGGTATTATTTCTTAGTAACTAGCTTGCTATGAATCCTACCATCATGCAACTATTCTGATGATGATTTGGACGCATGGCCCGCAAAACACAAGCTTAACTACTCTGTGTTGTAAATTCAGAGGAGAAGTATACTATGAAAGTGTTTTTGAGACAAGGCTTCTCGTTCATTTTCAAATATCCAAATTCAATAGACAATATGCAAGAAGTAACTTACAATAGAAGTTCCTATTGGTTGACTGCATGCAACCTAAATCTTCTGTTGGTGGTACCTTATAGTGGCTGTAAGTTTCGCATAAATTAGCATTATGGTTGCTCCATGAATGCTCATAATAACAAAAAGGACACCCTTAATATGGTATTTTCCATGTCCAGTAAAGTTTCAGGTCTATTTATGCCTTGCAAAATTGTGTTGGAGATAATTTTTATCTGTTTGTGATTCCAGAACATGTTTTGAGATGCTAACCATGGACCTATCTTTTGTAGCATTGCATTCACGTTGCCTCTGACGGTGGCCGTGTTTGTCGCCCACTTATAATTGCAGATAAGGGGGTATCAAGGGTCAAAGAACATCATATGAAGGAACTGAGGGTTAGCAATTTGAGTTCTATAGTTTCTTGATCCATTGTCCTTCATTTATTCTCTGTCTCATTTATAATTTCACCTTCAGGATGGTATTCGTTCTTTTGATGATTTTCTGCGTGATGGGTTGATCGAATATCTTGACGTCAATGAAGAGAATAATGCATTGGTATATCATGACCACATGCCTTTTACTGTATACTTTATATTGTGATAATGTGTTCTGATATGATTCAAACAGATTGCATTGTATGAGCATGTGGATCAAGATAATGTTGAAAGAAGCAGCATCACACACATTGAAATAGAGCCTTTGTCTATATTGGGAGTTGTATCTGGACTTATTCCTTATCCACACCATAACCAATCTCCCCGTAATACTTATCAGGCAAGGATGCACAATGTTATTATATATTTAATTGAATTTTGGATTATTTTCTGTTGACGTTTCTTTTTTTCAGTGTGCCATGGGTAAGCAAGCGATGGGAAATATCGCCTATAATCAGGCAAGAAACCACATGATTTTCTTATATCTAATGTTGCATTGGTTCAAAAAAGTTTCTCTCAAACGAATGCTTCAAAGGTGGTTTATGTTTGTAACTGCCAAGCATTCAGATCATTTAAATCAAAGACGGACTTTGACTTTGTGACGCTGTGCTAACTCTCAGCTTCTTTTCATTTCAAGGTAAAAATAATGTTTTAATTGTGCTGCAGCTGTTCAGAGCAGATTCACTTCTCTACTTACTGGTGTATGCGCAGCGGCCACTGCTAACGACAAAAACAATTGAGTTGGTTTGTCTCTGACCAGCATCCAATCCTATATTTAATATGCTGGATTTTTACCGTAGTACCATTTTCAGGCGGGGTACGATAAGCTTGGTGCGGGGCAGAATGCCACTGTTGCTGTCATGGGTTATAGTGGGTACGATATTGAAGATGCAATTGTGATGAACAAGTCATCGCTTGATCGAGGTTTCGGTCGTTGCATAGCAATGAAAAAGTAATTTTATCCTTCCAATAGAAACGCTCCCGCAGTCCTTAGTGCTGCTGGCCTGCTTGTTATTGATTTTTTTTTTTGTTATTCATTTGTTGTTCTCCACATACAGGTACACCGTTCTGAAGGATAACTATGGAGATGGTGTATCTGATAGGATTGCGAAACCCCAAAGAGATAAAGATGGTGCTTTATTGAAGCAGAATATGAGGGTAAAGAAAAGGAGTGATCATTATCATTATTCTTCATCTATATATTGTCACCAAGTGTCCATTGTATATTATCTATTAACAACATTATAACATTTTGAAAGGCACTGGACGAAGATGGAATCGCTGCACCAGGTCAAATAATCCGCAATCATGATATTTATGTGTACAAGCAAACTCCCAGGAATGCCGGAAAAAGAACCGGAGCACCGTTGACAGACAGGTCAGTATTTTCCTCTCTTTGGGCTTCTAATTTGATTTTGGTTAATTCTATATCCTTTTTTTGCCTAAAAATACCATGTAGGGACTACAAGGACTCACCCGCCTTCTACAAAGGTGTTGAGGGGGAGACTACTGTCGTAGATCGTGTAATGCTTTGCTCGGATACAAATGACAAGTTGTCCATTAAGTGTATCATTCGTCATACTCGCAGGCCAGAGGTATTGTTTATTTGCTCCATTCACTTGATTTCATTTGCAAAAGATTGATGCAAAGTTTGCTTTTCTTATTTGCAACTCAGGTTGGTGATAAATTTAGTAGCAGACATGGGCAGAAAGGTGTTTGTGGTACCATTGTTCAGCAGGAAGATTTTCCCTTTTCTGAGAGAGGAATATGCCCTGATTTAATCATGAATCCACATGGATTCCCCAGGTTTTACTTTGAACCTGTTGTCTTTTTATTTTTAATTTACAATACCTAAGTCTCGAAATTAATATATCAGCAAGATGCTTCTCTCATGACCATTAACGTTCCCCTGAATACAGTATTTTTTTTAATCATAATGCGATGGAGATCTCTGTTCCTGTCTTATGCAGCTTTGCTTCAATTGATAAAAGTTGGCTTTTTGGTAGATCGAAAAATCTGTTTTTGACATCAGATTTATTATGGCTCTTTGTGGCATATCTTTCACTCAGACTATTCTGGTTACATTTGAATATTTACATGATATGTTTAGTGGACTACTGGCATTTTTGCATACAATGATTTGTACAATGGCTTTAGCTAGAAAACAATTACAGCATCATTTGTTTGGGCCTGTATGCATGAGCATTCAATAAATCTCTGTTGTATCCCGCTGGTAACGGGCACTTTCATGCACAATTAAATTGATTTACAAGGAGATAGCACATATATTTGTGTATTTTATACATTGTCCCACCTTTGCTCATATTTATCCGTGGGAAAATAATCTTTTCACCAAATAAAAATCAAAATTTGGAAAAGGAAAATTTCAGACCAGAATTTTTATAAGGTTGATCCTTTTTTTTTTCTGAACATGAGATTTTAGTCTCTTGAGATGAGAACCATTCCACATGAAATATTAGAATCTTCAGACACTCAGTGTAGAGTCTAGAGGATATCAAGCTGTCACTGTAGGAGTGTGGATTATATAACTATAGCACCTTGTGATTTGATATGTGACTTAGGATTCGAGGTCTATATCTGTCCAACAAGATCACTCCAGCCTACCTGTTGCTCTTTGACCAGTATCCTGCCCCGGAGGGTCATATACCGATCATTGGCTTGCAAAATAACCTTAATGGACTTATCGTTCATGGCTTGAAACACACCTAAATTGTTTCTGATCATACTTTTGTAAATTGTGTGACAATGTTACTTTCTAGGGTGTTTGACTCTTCTTTTGCTTGCCAGTCGCATGACAGTAGGTAAAATGATTGAACTTCTTGGTGGAAAGGCTGGTGTCTCTTGTGGTCGATTTCATTATGGCAGTGCATTTGGTGAGCCAAGTGGTAACGCTGATAAGGTTGAAGACATAAGGTATAAGTTGTTCGTGGTAACTGGTAGCACAGTTAGTTATTTACAGTGACTATTTTAACCTTGTTGTTTCTTGCATTCCAGCTCTACTCTAGTCAAGCACGGCTTCAGCTATAATGGAAAAGATTTCTTGTACTCAGGTGTTATTTCTTGAAAGATGGCATAAACTTAGATCTAGTTTGTTACTCTATTTGATTCTAACACTTGTTGCGTCGATGCTAACATGTGTGATACAAGTCATAGATGGACACCCGTTTACACTCAAATATTGGAAAAAATATGAGTTAATTATTTCATTTATAAACGTGCATAACATTGTATAGCTTTATTGAGGAAATGAGGCATACAAACTTAGGGAATCTAGATATCTTGTGGTTCTACCAGCTTCACTGGATCCTGCAATCCTGTGTGCAACATATCTTCCAGATCATAAATTTGATATTCTTCTATTCGTTTCTTAATTTTCTTTATTGACGACAACTGTCCTCTACCTATGCTCCTGCCAACTGTCCTCTACCTATGCTCCTGCCATGGGTCTCACTGCGTGTCTTGCTCCGCCTCAGGCATTCTTGGTCAGCCTCTCGAGGCATATATCTTCATGGGGCCAATCTACTACCAGAAACTGAAGCACATGGTAAGGATAATCACATTTTTTTCATTCCCATTAGCTTGGCCTTAATTGTGGCTTTGTTTTCTAATGCGTTCATGTTTTCTTATGATGTAAACTGTGTTATATTCAGTGAAAATATAGTCGGTAAACGGTAGACAGTCGGTCGACCATTTTGTAGCAATTAATCAGCGTTTTTTCTGTTTAAACGGCTGTTTAATCGGGCTAAACGGACGTTTAGGCATAGATGAGTGTGCCTGCCTAGTGTTTAGACACCGTTTAAATGGCGTTTAATTCCATTTAGGAAAACAGAGGTTATGTTTGAACATATGAAAAGGATGTGTAAATTTGTAACGAAAGTGCTTATGGAATATAGTAATGTTTATATCGCTAGGTTTATAAATACATTGTAATAGAAACTGGCGGTCAATGTCTCTCAAACCACGATAATTGTTGATGTCCAAAACGACGTTCTGGAGTGGTGGATACAATCTCTTCGAAGAAATTGGTTCTGTTGATATCTACCAAATAGGATGCAGTCGGGACAACCACAAGTAGAGGAACACCTGACACGAATGGCATGCCCCCACGAAAGCCTTCCTGAGATAAAAGAAAGGCCTTAACCTTGTAAATGAAAACCACAAAGGCCTTAACAAATTGACATGCTACCCACCACTGAAAGAATGGTCACGACTTCGATTGCTAGGAAATTCTAAGCTATATGTGTGCTAACTACGTTGTCAGGCGATCCTCTCCTGAACTTCTTAGGAATTGGCGCCCGAACCTTGTAAATGAACAAATAGTTGGTCTTTCCAGAAGTGTTGAACAAAAGTGATCTCGGTCAGTTTGACATTTTGTAGCATTAGTGCTTAGAAGGGGCAATTTTCAGCTTGCTTGGTATTTCAGTTGGAGTTTTTAGAACTGACATATGAGATTGTACAGGTTCTTGATAAGATGCATGCTCGAGCGAGTGGACCACGAGTATTGCTGACAAGGCAACCAACGGAAGGGCGAAGTCGCGATGGAGGTTTGAAACTTCTATATATGGCGCGGTCTCAGTGTTGATTAATTCTGTTCTTGCTGATTATCTTTCTGTGATACTTTCTCTCAGGCCTGCGTCTTGGTGAGATGGAGCGTGATTGTTTAATTGCATACGGTGCTAGCATGCTAATCTTTGAACGTCTGCTGCTATCCAGTGATCCATATCAAGTCCAGGTGATCCTTGATGTAGTTAGTGAGTTAATTGTTCGGGCCAGTTCTCAGAGGCCACAATTACACGTTTATAGCTTGCAGTTCTGCAGTCAAAAGAAGACATGACTGTTGCAAAGGCGCTAACTTAGCCCCTTTCCCACGAAGCACTCTTTCTTTCTTGGTGATTCATAGTGGCTTATAGATGTGCATGTTCTCCAGGTTTGCAGGAAATGTGGCTTGTTAGGCTACTACAACCATAAACTAAAGACTTCATACTGTTCAATGTGCAAAAACGGGGAAAATATGGCCAAGATGAGGCTGCCATATGCTTGCAAGCTATTGTTCCAGGTACTGCTGAACTGAAGCACACAGTTGCTTGCTTTAACCATGCTGTCTGCCTAATTATTTTCTGACCCCCTCTCTCTTTTTTAATCAGTTACAATGGCACCTAATTAAGTGGTTGCATAATATTTGTTGTGGACCTAGTTTAAGGGCTGATGGTCAAGTGTTTGCAAAATTCTTGTGGCCTGTCATCTTTTTCTTATATTTGAATTAATCTGTTGTACGGGATTGATTATCTGGTCATTACTTCTGAAAACCATAATTATAAACTTATTGCACGAAATCCTAAAGGTCCGTGTAACCCAAACGGACCCTCGTTCACTTATCCTGTCAGTTATGCTGTCCTGTGACTCCTGTCTCCGTAACTCTTATTTCAAGTCCAAGGAAAGTAAAGTCACGCCTAAACAGGGCATCTTTAACTAATCCTGTGATAATCAGTTACAATGGCACCTTAAGTGTCCGCATAATATTTGTTGTGGACCTAGTTTAAGGCCTGATGGGCAAGTGTTTGCAAAAATCTTGTGGCCTGTCATCTTTTTCTTAGATTTGAATTAATCTGTTGTACTGGATTGATTATCTGGTCATTACTTCTGAAAAGCGTAATTATAAACTTATTGCACGAAATCCTAAAGGTCCGTGTAACACTGTCTCCATAAACTCTTATTTCAAGCCCAAGGAAAGTAAACTCACGCCTAAACAGGGCATCTTAACTAATCCTGTGATGTATAGAATTACTTAGTTCTTGTTTAACTTAATAGTCATGACACATACTTTTGGCCTTTTTGTTCGTAGACCATATACTTATTTGGTTCTTTGGTTTTGCACTTCCAGGAATTGCAAGCAATGAATGTTGTTCCACGCTTGAAGTTGACTGAAGGATAAATGTGATGGCGCGATGCTGATTTGCAAAGCTCGTGCAACACAGAGGCTGTTCATCCCAGGCCTTGCTTGCGTGCTTTGAGCTCTGCGCATGAAAGCAGCTAACGTTCCATCGCAAAAAAAAAAAAAAGAAAAAAAAAGAAAAAAAATGAAAGCAGCTAACATGACGTGGAACAAACAAGGAGGGGACTTCGGCCTAGGACTTACGTAGAAAATCTGTAACTCGTGGTTATCATGATGGGGGACAAACTAGGAGAGGGAACAAACAAGGAGCATGAACTGTACATTATTCTGACCAAACGAAAAAGGAAAATAAAAAAATGATTGGTAGAAAACAATATTGCTATCGAGTATCGAGGGACGTGGCAAACTGGTTCAAAGACCCCGTCTGTTCTCAGTCTTTCGTACGCTCCCTTTCATATACTCCTTCCGTCCTAAAATAGTTGTTGCTATTGATTTTCTTGACTGCTCGTCTTATTCAATTTTTTTATGTAAATCATATTTATTTTTCTTATAATTTATTTTATCATTTGAATATATTTTAATTATAACATATTTGTTTTTATATTTAAATATTTTTTAAAATAAGACCAAGAGTCAAACATGATGTCTGGCGACAACTATTTTGGAACGGAAGGAGTAGGCTGGAAGTACTTCGTACATAGATTTTTTTTCTGCAAAGAAGCTTTCGTCTTTGCGATGGTTCCCAACGTTTTCTCTAGGTGGATCTGCGGTTTGGGGTATTTTGGAGTACTTTAGACTGACTCCAACGGTTACCTATAGGGTGACTCATACATAAAATTGTCCAAAAACGTGAAAAGACTGTCTCTGAATACCAAAACACCATATTTATTTTTGGAGTTATCAGCTTCGCCACTCACAGCTGAGGATCCTCGCAGCCTGACCCCATCTCTTTCGGGGTCTCTTCCGCCGCCGTGCTTGTCTGATCTTCACCGCTTGACGCGCTGCCTGGCTGTCGCCCCACACCCCCTCGGTCCGTTGGCGGCAGAGCTCGCTCACGAAAAGAAGGAAAAAAAGGAAAGCAATTTCGAACATCTGTCGGAGATGAACAACTTTGATCGTGTCCTTCTAGCCGAACAACTACCCATTTATTTGTTTAGGGCTTCAATTTAGATAGGCACCGTTGGAGTCAGTATAACGAACCCTTACAATTGTTCTTTTGACTCGAGTGGGATGTTTGCCACATCATTTCCCAAAACTTCGTAAGGCATTGTTCAGATCAAGCACTACTACACGTCTCAACAACTGTCGCGTCCCAACAAGTGCCGAGCTGTGGCAGGCAGCCAACCGGGTTTCTCTTTATCGGTCCAACCGCTGAAACTGAACCGGAAACATTAATACGTTTTTCGTGACAACCGAAAAATGGTTCGAAAACCGATAAAAAGTTGAATTGAATTTTGTACGAAATTGGAGATCAAAACGAGCGGTTCCTTGTTTAACGGTATTTTTTCTGGCTTACCGAACGGTTTTTCGGTTTTGTTTTTTTTTTAATTTGTCTGTAGGACGCTGTTTAACGATGGTTTTGTCTCTTGGACATCGCATCTCTTTTTTTGTTTCATATACACGGAGAAAATCTGGTTTTTGTCTACAAGATACTATAGCAGAAAAACTGACTATTTTTAAATTATTTATATCAATGCACAAAATATATTGCAGCTTGAAATTTGGCACAGAGCTACATTGTTTTATTTTCTGATTTTTTTCTTTATATTGCCAATTGTTTGCATAGTTTTATTTCAAAAATAAATATTTATTAGTTAGAAAGTAATGCAAACAATCAACAATAAATATAAAAAAACTACATGTATAGGGAATAAATATGTTTGAGTGTTTGTAGACAAAAGTCGTGTTTTCTCAGTGTCCATAAGACCAAAAGAACATAAGTAATGTCCAGGAAACAAAACCAGCAGTATCCTAAGAAATTTTTTTCTTTTTTTATCGGTTGGGTTTTGGTTCCAACTGTTTTCTTCCAAATTTTCTTTTTTTTTTTCGAAAACCGGTTGCCCGCGGAACAGTTACTCTGGTTTCCACATAGTAGTAGAGTGCTGATCCAGCACAGGATTCCGCCCCCCACAGCGTTTTGGGCGACGCGTTCGCCTCGCGTGAGGCCGCGTCGATTTCAACACGGCGTGGACGTCTCCTTTGGCCGCCACATCGCATCCGTACGTCGGGGCCGATGACAGGCCGGCGTGGGCCGCGATGCGGGCGTGTGGCCGTGCAGATGGGCTCTCCAACCACGGGCCCTGCACGACACCGATGCAGCCGTCTAGATTGACGGAGACCTTGAGTTGTAAATGGATCTCTGGTGCAGGATATATTCATATAGAGTATAGTAGAGTGCTGATCCAGCACAGGATTCCGCCCCCCACAGCGTTTTGGGCGACGCGTTCGCCTCGCGTGAGGCCGCGTCGATTCCAGCGCGGCATGGCTGCCTCATCCGGCCGCCACATCACGTCCGTACGTCGGTGCCGCCGACGGGCCGGGCTTGGGCCGCGACGTAGGTGGCTACACAGCTGGCCCCCTGATCTTGGGTCGTGCACGACGCCGAGCAGCCCCAAACTATCCCCAATGAAATGTGAGGCTAACGGAGAACTCGACCAGTGGCTGGGCCTCATTTACCCATCCGGGGCTTCATCCACGAGGATCTTGGGTTGGGGAGGAAAAGATTGACGGCAAAAAAGAGGACACGACTCGAACCAGCTCGAGAATAAGAGATGAATGCCGCAAATTTCAAACCCAAAAGGATACAAAGGAATGATTCAAATCTTTATTGAAGAAAATGATAGCTGACAATTCAATGCAACAATTGCCTTCGGATTTGCAATTTCTAGAACCGAACCTGCAACTCAATCTCAAAGAAAATGACTTTGGAGCTAAAGCCGTACTGCTGCTGCTGCGAGCACGCCCCCCTGCTCCGCCACGCCACCAAGCCAGCCGCTCGCGCTTCCGCCTCCTCATCGCCGAGCCCCGTGCCGCTGCACGAACGCGCTAGGGGCCGCGCGTCGTCCTGCATGCGCATGCTGCTCCTTCGTCCTCACCGGCGCCCTGCGCCATGGCGGCGCTATCTGCTGTCTCACCTCCGCCACTCGATGAGAGAGAGAGAGAGTACTACCAGAAAAAATGTCGCATGAAGCTCTGTTATCGTTGAAGCGGCGGAGCGGACGAGGCAGAAAGGAAATTGTGGACCAGGACCCTCCACGTCTCCATGTTGCTATTTTTCAGCAAGGTCCTCCTCCTTCTCTATATTTGCGTTCAACACAAATTTTCTTCTGAGTGGAGACAAATCCCTTGGAATTTTACAAAAAAATAAACTACCTTCTGTATATTTATGTTCCAACCGAACAAACATGTTGGCGGATACTCTCTCTCTTTTTTTTCATGGGCGCGGCGCAGCGCGCCATGACACCCTAGGGTTCTGTGAACCATCGTCGGTGGGCACGTCCCTATCCCAAAATCGAAAATCAAACGCTCGGAGCGCGCAGAGGCGCAGAGCAACGGCCGCGCGTCGCACAAGCCCCGCCATCTGGCTGCTCGCCGTCCCAACCCGAGCGACGCGTGCACGCCGCCGCCTGCGCCCCCGCGGGCTGGCTGGGTCGGACTTCGCGCCCTCGGAAAGAAGGAGGCGCACTGTGCACGCGTGATCCTGGCAACTGACGCGTCGAGTCAAATCATACCCGAGCAGAGGCGCCGTCGCGCCGCGCAGACGTCCTCTCTTCTTCTCCCCGAAGCCACCCGCCAACCCCAAAAACCAACCGCCGCGCCAAAACCAACCAGCCCAACCATTCTCCCGCCCTCCCCGCTCCCGTTCCCCTTTCCCCCCTTCGACAAGGCTAGGGTTTAGGGCTTAACGCACCCTGTACGATGTACAGCGGCGGCGGCGGCGGGCACTACGACGGCGGCGCCGGGGGCGCCGCGAACGCCAACGCCCTCTTTAGCGGCGGGGGCTTCATGCCCTCGCAGTCCACCGCGGTCCCGGAGAGCAGCGGCGGCGGGGGCGGCATCTCCAAGGTTCTTTTGACGAACCTCCTCCAGTTTGTTTGATTTTGCTCCTTTTCTTCGGTTTTGGCCTACGCCTTCCTGACGCCGCTGTCGATCGGTCTTGGTGTGGTAGGTCCGGAGCGCGCAGACGCTGCTCCCGCTCACCGTGAAGCAGATCATGGACGCGGAGCAGGCCAACGACGACAAGTCCAATTTCGCCGTCAATGGCGTCGAGGTGTCCACGGTACGGATCTTGCTCCTTCGGATGGGTGCTTAGTTGATATAAAAATTGGTTCTTTGAGCGGGGATTGTAGTTTTATTAGAAGATGTAGTTGATTTGAGGTGCTATGGTGCTTAGATGGGTGGAAAATCGCTCATTGCTTGATATATTTTCAGTAGTTCTAACTCAGATTGATATGTTGAAATGCATCCCCTTTTGGAAATATGTACGATCAGATCAAGCAAAATGCTGGCTTTGGGCAATTTATTTTCCAATCTTTGGAATGCTCTTGTTTTCTGTTATGGTTTCAGGGAATTCCGGTTCCAGACAGTTCTATGTTGAGCAGTTTACATGAATTAACTGGAATTGCAGGTTAGGCTCGTTGGACGCATGTTGAATAAGGTTGAGCGCGTCACAGATGTAGCGTTCACTCTTGATGATGGTACAGGCAGGATAGATGTGAATCGTTGGTACGTGCTTTGTATTTCTTTTGATATTTATAGTAGATTTCAGGGGTTTCCAACTTATTTATTGGCATTTCTTTTCAAAGGGAAAACGAGTCTTCTGACACCAAGGAAATGGCTGATGTCCAGTAAGAATTACAGTCTAATTGTGATATGTCAATAGTTCAGTTTGCTATGCGGCTAAGCTGATGGTTTTGCTTTCCTCTGGTGTTACAAGTGATGGGAACTATGTCATTGTCAATGGTGGTCTGAAAGGCTTTCAAGGAAAGCGTCATGTGGTTGCTTACTCTGTGCGGTGAGCACTCTAATCTTTCTTGTCGAATCTGGTCTGATCTTTCATTCATTGTATGCCTATTGCAATCCTAATTGAGGTTAATTGATCTGCTTCGTGGAATCATGTTGTGTACTTGGGGTTTTTCTGTGGTATATGGTTGTATATTAATAAAAAAAAGGTTGATGCTGTGGCAAGACACAAATCTTATGCTGTGAAAAGCTGGCTGTCGTTTTGATATGTCCTTGTTAATAAACATTTAATGCTGTGTAGGTGACTAGTTGTCCATACAGGAGTGTTGCTATGTCAGATTGGAAGTTTTTTGTCATGTGATGTCTGTGAAATCATTAGAAAAAATAAACAGATAAATAATCTATGGATAAATCAGGGTCTCCTATCATCTTGTTTTGGGGAGAGAGGCAGACCTGAACCGAGAACTCATTTGAGATATATTAGCCGCCCATTTTTCTTGTGAGTTTATTGTTTATAATTTCTGTCAGGCGTGTGACAGACTTCAATGATGTAACACATCACTTTCTGCACTGCATTCATGTTCATTTACAACTCACCAGGCCGAAGGTACTAAAATCCCTAAGCCCTTTTTCTCTGGGTGATTTTGTCTTTCCATCGATTTAAATCTTTCATGGGTGTCTTTGTTACAGTCCCAAGTAAATGCAAATATCGGAAACCCTAACCAGGCTAACCAACACCGCCTTCCTAATAATCAGGTATCGTCCGGAACTGTATCCCAAATTAAAAATATCTGTCACTTTTATGTAATGTTTTCATCCTTGTTTGCTCAGGCTCCTGTATCAGGAAGTACTGTTGGAAATGATCCTTCCAGCCTGATTTTGAAGGTTCTTAATGACCCAGCAATACTGTAAGTAAATTCTACTCTTGGTGAAGTTGCTGTCCTGATGAAGTGCGCCAGGCGCAGACCCTAGATATACCTGAAATGCTGTCAAGAGTATCTGTTCATGAAAGTTGTTCTCATTTTGATGAATGCTGATTTCATTGTGACATTTGTATGTTTCTTCTATCTAGTTTTTTTTTTTTTTTTTGGGGGGGGGGGGGGGGGGGGGGGAATATGCTCTAGGCCTAAAAGATATCTATATGCTGCTTATGCAAATGCTTGTTTTGCTTTTCTGTATGTAACAAATGATCAGAACCTTTTTGGTTCCGAGATAGACTGATGTCCGCGTCTACAGGCACTTGGAGCATGGAGTGACGTTGGATTATGTCCTAAAGCGTGTTAATGTACCCGAGGAAATCGTTAGGTATTTTCTGGCCCTTCTTCCACGCTCTAAACTATATCATGGATTGATACTCTACAAACAAAAATACATTTGCTTCATTTACAGGGAGGTCCTCAAAAAACATGTTGACGACGGTGATGTTTACAACACCATCGATGACAACCATTTCAAGTCTGTCATGAATGGTTGACCATGGTGCTATTTGAGCAGAAGTACGCTCTCTGCAGGATCTCCTCGTTTTCGTGCAGATAATCATTAGGGGAATCAACTTAACAGCTTGGTTAAGTTGTGGAGATAAGCACTCCTTATGTAGTTTGAGTAGGCTAGATCTGCCTCAAGCAGGACATCTGTTGTGTTTGCTACTCCTGTCACCTTGCACCAATCCTATGTGAACGCCAGTGTTTTGTGCCTGTGGAGTAATCTTTCACCTGTCTTTATTTTTTTGTTTGGTAGTAGGAATGGGATGGTTCCAACATGTCTTCTACCTCTTCTTCCTCTACCCAGTCAACCGTGTCTTCAGCACCCCTTTCAGCCCTGGAAGCCTAATCATTTGTCTAAGCCTAAGAAAATTTCTCAAAAGTGTATCATATTGTAAGCATGAAATGCAATCTAGTCTAATGTTAAGGTGGTCTGGCTGAGTTGCGGAAAAAGTTGCTGTGAGCTGTGAAAAAGGTAAAAGTTGTTGGTTAAAATAGTTGTGGCTATGAAAAAGCTATAGAATGTCTGTAAGAGCAAGTATTATGAGGCTGAGTCAGCCGGCTAAAAGAGAGGCCACCTTGTAGAAGTCTGACAGGGGACCTAAAACCAAAATTTATGGTTTTGTGGAACGAGAAAAATAGTTTTAAAGTTTTGGTTTTTTTAATCAAATAGTTGCGATTTTGTGAATTGAACATTTTAAAATTTGATCGACGATTACAGCTACAGCGTCAAAAGTGGCTATGACCATTTTTTTTCATCTATGACAGTTTTGTTGAACCTTTTTTCTACAGTAAACACGTACGACAAAACAAGTGGTCCGGGAATACATTTCTTCACGATAATTACAGGATGAGCCGTACTACTTCCCGTCGTTCTCTTAAGACCACCAGTAACCATGACACTTAGCCTTTTAGGAAGCTGTCCACCTTGGCATTGGTCGCTCTTGACAAAAACTTCATGCAAATCGGAGGCTGCACCTTGGCAAGAGCCAGAATAGACTGCGGTAGGGTCCAGATCCCGTCTCCGCATATCAGCCCCGAAGCAACCGCAGGTCCAAATGCGTCTGCCTTAGCCTTGTTGATCCTCTCCCACACGAAGAGGATTGCACTGCCCAGAAACATGTCTATCGCGAAGTAGGTTCCGATGTAGAAAGGTATGGCCATGGCCATTGGAAGCGGGATGAACCTCGAGACCTTGTGCGGCGTCACGTCCCTTATCAGGTTGATGACGATCGCCGCGGCGAAGAAGATATAGCAGAGGGTTAAGCAATTCTTCGGCAGCGATTGGAAGCCGTCGACACCGAGGATGGCCATGTTGCGGTAGACAATAGCATAGGGCGCCGGGTACTCGGTGCCGCTCTCGCCGATGTCGCCGAAGGCCTTGTAGAACAGCCAGAAGACGCAGGGAGCAATGACGCAGCCCATCCCGGTCCCGATCACCTGGCTGATGAACATAGACCTTGGTGATGCTAAAGTCAGGTACCCCGTCTTGAAGTCTTGCATCAGGTCAGAAGCAGTCGACACGATGCTCATCATGACGCCGCAGGCAGCGAGCCCCACGAGCACACCGCCGTGAGCGAGGCCTGCCCATGCACCAAAGACGAAGATGGCGAGCTTGCCGTAGGTGGAGGCAAGAGACCAATCAGTGAGGCCACTTCCGTAGGCATTGCAGAAGGCCAGTACGGGTGCTACCACATAGGCTACCAAAATGTAGTACCACTTGAGCTGCGGGAAGATCTGAGGAAGGGTGCCAATTGATATAGCGGCAACTATGACATAGCCTCCATATGCAACCGACTTAGGAATTTGATCTTTCAGGAAGACTTCAGTGCGACGTTCGTCATCGAAGGATACCGCTTCGGAGGTAGGCATGGTGCTGCCATTGTCTGAAACAGGAAGAGTACTTTTCGAATTTTGCTGAGCCATCGATATGAAGCCAGCAATCGTGCGGATAAGCACCTTGATGAAGTTGTATAAACCGTCACCAAGAATCAAAGCTATGGATATGAAAACCTGCAACAGTAAGGGACTAGCAGTCAAATTCTTGCTCACAAATATCATATTTCTATTTAAGTAAAGACAATAATGAAGGATGTAACCAAAAGTGAACCAGAAATAACTAAGTTTTATACCCTGTAAGCCTGGAGCCCATGAAGACTTGTGTCTGGGAGAGTAGCAGAGTACCAACTCCCGCTCTTCTTGGCAATGAGAGGCCACATTACACCCCAAGATAGGATACCGCCCAGCAGAACAGACACATTCACAATGTATGGGCAGATCATACCAACCCCAACATATGTAGGAGAGAAATCAAAGAAGAACCTGGAAGACGATGAACCCAGTTCAGTATGGGAGGTCACCTCGACTAATTCTTAGCCAAATGCAAATGTTCAGATGCTAGACATAAATAACCATCTTTTTCCTTGCACATAAACACAAGTGCGATTTCAAGTTGCCAAAATCTCAAAAACAGGACATATCATAGTATCTTTTGTTTGTTATCCAAGATGGTGCCATAATTCTGACCTGTTGTTATAAGCTTCAAGGCCTAATGTTGGGAAGTTTTTGAATCCACATTCATCCCCTGCTGTGTAGAACCACTGAAAAAAGCCCCAGAAAAAGCTAAACACGAAGTACTTCCCCAACGTCTTTACTTGCTTCCTGAAATATAACAGTATCCCTGTCAGTTAGCATGATTGACATGAAGAGATGTGTGGATAGTGTTGATAGCAAGAAAGTGGAACAGTATTGATATACTTTGCAAGCTTGGCGCCCTCAGGTGTATGAAAGCCATTGATGAGATATGCGGTGGCTGTGCCGCTTGGATAGGTCAGCTTGTAGTCAACAATCATAATCTGACACAACAATTCAGTTTATGAGAACAGAGTTTTCTTGCATACAGGAACTCAGTCAGAACATAGCTGAGAAAAAGAAGTCAAAACATACTTTTCTTAGGGGCACAAGAGCAAATAATCCAATGAAACTGACAAGGAATAGGAACCCTATCATCCATCCAAGGTGAGGATCCTTGATGTTATTAGCATCTTTAGCCTCTGTTGCTTGCATCGCTATTTTTTCACTCATACCAAACAGGTAACTGCCGAATCCACCTGATCAATTGGAATAAAATGTAAAAGTCTGTGTGAAAAAAACTTTTTGTTTCATTAAAGCACACTTGCTAATTCATCAAATGAAACACACATTGATCTCAAAAAAAGAAAGACATGCATTCATGAATAAATAAATAAAATGTGTTTCTTTAATTATTTTCTTTGGACAAAGGTAGCAAAACACGCAATTTATCTCATGCCTTAAATGATTTCTTCAAAGTATGACTACTAATCAGTTCATCAATCAACATCCTGGAAACTTATCTTGCAGAGCAATTTTGCAAGTGGAAAAAGATACAAAATTAACCTCATTAATGAGACTATCTTCTTATTTCCAGGTAGACCAACTTATGCACGAGTACGACTTCCTTGTTAATTAAAATAGTAAGCCAAAGTGTCATCACTTTCAAGCCTGTGATTTCAGAGACTGTCACATGGTCGAGCGGCCATCAACGTACCAATTAACATGGTTCTCAAGCAAACACCAGACCATAATAGTTGTTTACGCTGGACCAATGCTTTCACATGCATGTGTCATGTCTGCCGGAGAACAAGAAAGCAAGGCGTACACCATGCATCTATTTTAAGGCGAGGGGTCAACCTAAGCAAGCCCATCCATTTCAGCTTGTCCTGAATACTAACGGCAATTTTTTACCCAAAGTTGTTCACCTAATTATCAGCGCCAAAATATTAAAAATCTATTGTTGACTATTGCACACGTTGTTTATTCACCAATGAACCAACCACAAACTCGTCACAGCATCGACCCGGGCCTTCACAATTTCAACCAGGTGCGTGGAAGAAACAACTACCATACGAAACATGTACTCACTGGGATCGCATAATGACCATTCGTACATGCAGTCCCCCTAATAGCGCCAGTGGCTAGCTGAACACCAAGTCCAAATCCAAGAAGAAGACTTCGAGTTGTCAGGCGCTCCTTTTACCAATCGTTCTTCTTACTGATAATTAGTTTTCGGATGAGTCAGATATTGATAGCGATTGGTTGGTATTATTTTCGTCTGGGCAAAAGAACAATCGATTCCCTGATGTTCCATGCTACCAACTATACAGCAAAACGCTATGCAGCCCCGTGACTCGCCCAATCCGCGTCAGGTTCCACAACCTAAATGATTCGCAACGAGCCGAAAGCGGCTGTCACAGACGAACCAAAGGGATTCCTCTACCGCTCGTTTTCCAAGCAAAATTCAAACAAGCCGCGGACGATTCACGCGAATGTGAGCTAGGAATCGAGAAAACAAACGCTCCCAGCAGCACGATCGCTGCGGACCCTCGCACTCTTCAAGCTAATCCCAATGAAACAGATAACAGTAGTGCTCGCAGCAGAAGCTTAATTGATTGATCGAGAGGCTGGTTACCGCTGAAGGCGATGCCGTAGGCGGAGACGACGCAAGTCTGGATGACCGTGTTCTCCTGACGCGTGAATGGCTGGCGGAGGAAGCCCATCCGCTCGACGGCGGCGGTCCACATGCGGACGAAGAAGAAGCCGAGCAGCCCCGCGGAGACGTTGAGCGAGGGGATGATCCCCGTGGTGAGGTTGAGCTTCATGACGATGACGCTGAACATGACGGCCAGGAAGAAGCTCACCACGAGCGCACGCAGCGTCAGCTGCTCCCGCCACGAAGGCACCTCCTTGTCCGCGAACACCCTCTCCACCGACGGCAGCTCGCCGCCAATGG
>LAPY01002979.1:55183-66498 GCA_000970635.1 Eragrostis tef
GGTTGGCAGCCGCCGTTGAGATAAGCAGAGCAAGCAAAGGGAAGAGAAGAGAAGATGAGGAGGCAGGCAATGGCCCATTTCATCAGACCAGGCTTCACTCAGCCCGAAGTTTAAGGCCTATCTAGGCAAACAAGGCCATAGTGGCACCTTGGACCCCCATCTCCACATTTATCAGCCCACGTACACACAATACAGACATCACGTTTAGCTCAACATCCCGATACTTTTAGAGGAAATATTTTACATACTTATTTGGAAGATAAAGTTGAATAGGTAGGTACGAACAAAAACAAGTAGTCTGTCTCTCCATTCCTTAATGTCGTTCCAACATTTTCAGGACGTATAAATAGGTGCTAATATTGCGTCTGTCAGAGTTGGTGTGTGTTTCATTCTGTCCCACAGTGTGTTTTGAGTCCTTGTTAGTCGTGTGTGGAGTTCCTTGTGTAGCTGTCCAAGTTTACTTAAGTTTCAATAAGCTATCTACTTCGAAAAAAATAGCGTGATACATGCATGCTATCTATCACACAGATACCTGATAAAACTTTACACGCATGTACTAATACATGCTGCATTTCTGGTGGCAGAGTATGAAAACTAGCAGCAAGAATATCGATCGACGGAAGCAGCAGTTGTTTCCAAAAATCTAATTTTGCAGTATTGGTAGACATTTAGCTTGAAATCTCAAAAGTAAACTGTATGTATAATCGTTGTTAATTTACACCATCTGATATGATGATTTGCGACATCATGTGGGCAGTCTGGTCGATCGGCGGCGCCGATGGTTCGCTCCAGTAGTATCGTGTATATGAGATTGACACCTGGGACTACTGGACAAACCGCCCCTAGATCGACCCATCGATGCATGCATGATACATAGCGTCATCTGCTTAATCATAGGCATTTATTTTTCTTGCCGAGAATTCCACAATCATATATGTTGTCGTTGGCAGATTATGGCCGGTATTAGCCACTAGCAATTCCTTTTGAATGTGATTGGATTCGCACGATTGACAAGCTGGTTAATTGGGGTCAGGGAAATGCCAGATATGTTGCATATATACACACAGCTGTTTGTGTTCACGGTGTACAAAAATAGGAGTTTTGTATCTTGGTTGATTTGTTCGCATGTTTACGAACCCATTCATGTAGCCTTGTCCAGAATTATTCCCTGTCCGTCGCCTAATAATTCCGACAGCACCAGTGCTTGACTAAACAGAAACGATACCTGAGTCATTCACCTGTCAATCTCCGGGTCCCATGCATCGGCGGCTCAAATATGGACCATTGGCGGCGACGAATCATGCATGGTCGATGGTCGTGTTACACACCTTCGTATTGACAGCGACATCGTCTAAAGAAGGGGCTGCTAGCAACAACAATCAACGGACGCATGCAATAGCTACTTTAAATCCCATTCAGACAACATTTTAGTTTGAAACCCGGAAATATTGCCGTTCCATCTATTAAGTATATATTGTTTCAATGCGGCAGGTATGTACTAATACTGGAGAGAATTCCTCTTCTTTTCTTTTTTCAAGAGGAAAATATTATAAAGGAGATCGTGGAGATGGGCGGTGGCAGCCGGGCTGCGGTGGGCGCAATTAAGTTCCTCGCGCGCGCGGGGGTCCGGTCTAATAATGTGTGTGTTTTTGTTGATTGGTTAGTGTCTGTGGCGGCTTCATTTGGCAAGATTTGTCCTGTCCATGTCTGGCTATATACTAGGAGCAATTCGTACACCCACTGAAATTTACAAGCTCTGTCTCTGTTTTTCGATCGAACGCCCACTGGTTTTATTGATGATGATAAGTATGAACCTTGCCAATACATATGATAACATGTGGAATACAAATTTTACACTTGTACCGAATAAACAAAACTTTTAGACTTTTGCTTCAAAAAAAAAAGACTTGCCAATACATCCAGGTTAATTAGTGTGGTGCACATTTGAAGTGCTATTGTACATGTGCAATGCAGTAATCCGGAGAAAAATGCACTTTTGCATGTGGTGCATGTTGCGTCCATGTTGACGAGCAGCAAAATAAAGGACCTGAGCAGCACACATGCTAGGCAGACAGAGGCATGCTAGGTGTACGTAGAATTTGCATCATCGATGGAACTGATCATATTATTATTTTTCTGAAATGAATTATGTTTTTATAATAATGTTAGACATAAATTGGTGGGTTGCATATATATGTAGACGGCGCCAGAGAGGTTGTGATCTGTGAGTGGTGTATATATAGGATTGGCCGGTGTCCTCGATTAACTCATGGATGGTGAGCCGAGCCGAGGATTTATATATATATATATATCGACCGCCTCCCTCCCGCCTTTATTCAATCGACAGAGGAGGAGGACGACGATGATGGAGGAGGGACAGCAGCGGCGGAGGCCAAGAGGAGACTTTGAGTGGCGGCGTTGGGCGGTGCTGGTGGCGACGGTGTGGATCCAGGCGCTGACGGGCACAAACTTCGACTTCTCGGCGTACTCGTCGGCGTTGAAATCCTCCCTGGGGATTTCGCAGGAGGCGCTCAACTACCTGGCCACCGCCTCCGACCTTGGCAAGGCGTTTGGCTGGTCCTCCGGCCTGGCGCTGCTACACATGCCGCTGCACGCCGTGCTGCTGGTGTCGGCGTTCATGGGCGCCGCCGCCTACGCCGCGCAGTACTACTGCCTCCTCAACGGCGCCCTCGCCGTCCCATACCCTCTGGTACCTACTACTTTCTCTTCTTCTTCTTCGCCTGCTTGCTTAATTAATTCCTGTAGTGATCCGGTTCCCGGTGGTGGAGAATTTCTCGTAGTTGATGGTCACAGCATCAATCGTACGTCCGGAAGCAATCACCAAAGTAAACGTGACTGCGACTGATGATAGAGAATAAAACAGGACAAGGAGATGGGAATGCCACACACTCTAGTTAAATTCTCTAGAACAAGCATCAGAGATGCCAGAAGATCTTCTCCATGGAGAGGCCTGTGGCTGCCATCCGCCGGCCGTTCCTGTTCGTTCGTGCTTCCGTTCCTTTTTTTTTTTTGGCAGCTCCAGCTCGGTTCCATTCCATTCCATTGCTCGTTGTGAGTGAAAACTGCTGCGTGGCGTGGCGACCAGCGCACGGTAACTAGAGCTACTGTCACGTTACTTTCGCTCCACTTACTGGGTTAATGAAATGGGTACCTCTCGTTTTCGTTTTCTGGCACCCAAACCACTCGAATCCATGGCTCACATTCCCCTTGCATTTACCATCCAAGCCTCACCTACTTACAACCTGCTCTGCTCTACTCTGCATCTCTGCAAAAAATGATACAGGTTACGCTGCTTTCACTAGTAGAATAGACTTGTCGATCGGTCAACTGCCGGCTGCTAACCTAAAATTTGTTTTCATTTCAAGGTCACCGCAGCTTCAGGTCACAAATGCTTCTTTTCTTTGTCATCTTTAATAATCCATTCACCCCGAGCTTCACTCTTTGCGTTTGCATGCGCTGCATGCTACTCCACGATCATCAGCACGGCACGTGCGTGCACCAAGCCTAAGCAAGATATTTAAGTACCGTATTTCAGAATGATATACTATCAATCACCCTCACCTCTTTAATTATCCCTGCATCTCCTCTCGTCTGATCGAATCAGGTCCGATTCCAACAAAATAATCAAGATCTGGAGCAGCATTGACCTAGCAGTGTAGTACTAGTTACTGTATGTCCATGATCCATCCAGGGACTTCTGAACCCCAAACTTTAATCCATCCATGTCAGGTCCCCATCCTTCGTCATTTGCAACAAAACTCCAGTCCTACCTACGAGTCCTTCGGCCCTGCTTTGCTTTGACCCGCAGATGAGCCAGCTACCCTGCTTCTTCCACTTCTTCTAGCTGATCTAAAAATGCCACTCCTTGATTCACTGATTGGTACCAAACACCTAACCTTCTCTGTCAAACATTAACAACACCTTGCTAACACTATGGTTTCAAAACAAACCCCTTGGTTGCCGCTATAACAGCATTACACCCTTGTCTCCCCCCCACCTGAAGGGACACTGTTTATACACGGTAACGGCACGGCTCTCATCCCTTGCCAAACAATACCAATAAACTATGTGCTGTATCTTCCTCGGAAAATACTAACACAAGGAAGCTATAAGATAAGGGCTGCCACACCCCAACATCACAAGCGCATCAGCCACATATACCCAAATATGACAACAATATCACACACGCCTCTTGCATTGCATTCTAAAAATAGAACCATCCACCGGCTCTGCATCCCCTTTCTTCAGCAGATCATTCGTCACCAGCACGAAAAATGACATCAGACGATATGAACCAGTAGATCACCGAATTTCAACTTGCTGGCTGTGCCATTAGCATCATTAGATAACAATCATTATGATTATCGTATTTCAAGTCACGGTCTGTGCCCTTACATATCATATCCGAAATAAAATTAGCAAGAACATTCTTTTTCCAGAAATATAATATTTAGACATCCTCATCCAGAAACATTTTGAACTACAAGAACATATTTTTTCCCCACTTCGGTGTACAGTGCACTACATATAACATCCAAGGATGAAAAATGATCGCAGTCTTGCATAGATAACAATAGAAGTATTCACGAATTAGTCATTGGTGCGTAAAGTACCTGAAGGGGAAACAGTGTGCATGTACTTCCATCAAACATGAAAAACAACATATATGAATAACTGACGTTATATGGTTATAGCGTTTGAGGAAACAAGGTTAAATGGTTAATATTCTATGATCGATCATACGGAGTTTGTGATTGAAATAATCGATTAACTGAGCTAGACTGATTCATGTTTTGCATTGCAGGTGTTTTTGGTTTGCCTGATAGCAGGGTGCAGCATCTGCTGGTTCAACACAGTCTGCTTTGTGCTCTGCATACGCAGTTTCTCTGCAAGCAACCGCTCCCTGGCGCTTTCCCTATCAATAAGCTTCAACGGGCTGAGTGCCGCCTTCTATACTCTCTTTGCAAATGCCCTTTCCCCCTTCTCTCCATCTGCTTACCTCCTCTTGAATGCTATCCTCCCTCTTGCTGTCTCTGTACTTGCACTCCCAGCAATCCTCCTCTGCCAACCTCATGGCAGCCACCTCCAGAGCATGCCCAGGCATGACAGGCGTGTCTTCCTCGGCCTCTACATTCTCGCATTTATCACCGGCATATACCTAGTGATACTCTGCATCTCTGCAAAAAATGATACAGGTTACGCTGCTTTCACTAGTAGAATAGACTTGTCGATCGGTCAACTGCCGGCTGCTAACCTAAAATTTGTTTTCATTTCAAGGTCACCGCAGCTTCAGGTCACAAATGCTTCTTTTCTTTGTCATCTTTAATAATCCATTCACCCCGAGCTTCACTCTTTGCGTTTGCATGCGCTGCATGCTACTCCACGATCATCAGCACGGCACGTGCGTGCACCAAGCCTAAGCAAGATATTTAAGTACCGTATTTCAGAATGATATACTATCAATCACCCTCACCTCTTTAATTATCCCTGCATCTCCTCTCGTCTGATCGAATCAGGTCCGATTCCAACAAAATAATCAAGATCTGGAGCAGCATTGACCTAGCAGTGTAGTACTAGTTACTGTATGTCCATGATCCATCCAGGGACTTCTGAACCCCAAACTTTAATCCATCCATGTCAGGTCCCCATCCTTCGTCATTTGCAACAAAACTCCAGTCCTACCTACGAGTCCTTCGGCCCTGCTTTGCTTTGACCCGCAGATGAGCCAGCTACCCTGCTTCTTCCACTTCTTCTAGCTGATCTAAAAATGCCACTCCTTGATTCACTGATTGGTACCAAACACCTAACCTTCTCTGTCAAACATTAACAACACCTTGCTAACACTATGGTTTCAAAACAAACCCCTTGGTTGCCGCTATAACAGCATTACACCCTTGTCTCCCCCCCACCTGAAGGGACACTGTTTATACACGGTAACGGCACGGCTCTCATCCCTTGCCAAACAATACCAATAAACTATGTGCTGTATCTTCCTCGGAAAATACTAACACAAGGAAGCTATAAGATAAGGGCTGCCACACCCCAACATCACAAGCGCATCAGCCACATATACCCAAATATGACAACAATATCACACACGCCTCTTGCATTGCATTCTAAAAATAGAACCATCCACCGGCTCTGCATCCCCTTTCTTCAGCAGATCATTCGTCACCAGCACGAAAAATGACATCAGACGATATGAACCAGTAGATCACCGAATTTCAACTTGCTGGCTGTGCCATTAGCATCATTAGATAACAATCATTATGATTATCGTATTTCAAGTCACGGTCTGTGCCCTTACATATCATATCCGAAATAAAATTAGCAAGAACATTCTTTTTCCAGAAATATAATATTTAGACATCCTCATCCAGAAACATTTTGAACTACAAGAACATATTTTTTCCCCACTTCGGTGTACAGTGCACTACATATAACATCCAAGGATGAAAAATGATCGCAGTCTTGCATAGATAACAATAGAAGTATTCACGAATTAGTCATTGGTGCGTAAAGTACCTGAAGGGGAAACAGTGTGCATGTACTTCCATCAAACATGAAAAACAACATATATGAATAACTGACGTTATATGGTTATAGCGTTTGAGGAAACAAGGTTAAATGGTTAATATTCTATGATCGATCATACGGAGTTTGTGATTGAAATAATCGATTAACTGAGCTAGACTGATTCATGTTTTGCATTGCAGGTGTTTTTGGTTTGCCTGATAGCAGGGTGCAGCATCTGCTGGTTCAACACAGTCTGCTTTGTGCTCTGCATACGCAGTTTCTCTGCAAGCAACCGCTCCCTGGCGCTTTCCCTATCAATAAGCTTCAACGGGCTGAGTGCCGCCTTCTATACTCTCTTTGCAAATGCCCTTTCCCCCTTCTCTCCATCTGCTTACCTCCTCTTGAATGCTATCCTCCCTCTTGCTGTCTCTGTACTTGCACTCCCAGCAATCCTCCTCTGCCAACCTCATGGCAGCCACCTCCAGAGCATGCCCAGGCATGACAGGCGTGTCTTCCTCGGCCTCTACATTCTCGCATTTATCACCGGCATATACCTAGTGATCTTTGGATCTTACACTACAACCAGCTCAATTGCATGGGTCATTCTCACAGGTGCCATGGTCCTCCTCGCCCTTCCTCTCATAGTCCCAGCCTCCTCCAGTTGCTTGCATGGTGGTACTCATCATCCTGACCCAGTGTTTCCACTAAACCATGATGATGATGCACAGAAGCCACTCCTAGTTAGTACTGATCATCAGGTGGAGTCCGATGATACGGTACAAAAGACAATGGAACACCAACCGCAGGACTGTTGCTGTGAAACACTATTGGGCAAGGGTCGTATTGTGGTGCTTGGTGAGGAGCATAGTGCCAAGAAGCTAATTCGTAGTGTGGACTTCTGGCTCTACTACACAGCCTACTTCTGTGGTGCCACTGTTGGCCTTGTGTACAGTAACAACTTGGGGCAGATTGCGCAGTCGTTGCACCAGCAGTCACGACTCACCATGCTTCTTGCTGTCTACTCCTCCTGCTCCTTCTTTGGTCGGCTTCTCTCTGCACTCCCCGGCTTTCTTCACAGGTATCTGCCTTACTTCATATGCATATATGTACCATAATGATCCTTAAATGGCTTCCTAACTAAAAGGATATGCGAATTGTACACAGGAAGGTGTCATTTGCCCGGACAGGGTGGCTTACTGCTGCCTTGGTGCCCATGCCATTGGCATTTTTCTTAATGTGGAACTTACAAGATGAAGCTACTCTGGTAGCGGGAACAGCGATAATTGGCATAAGCTCAGGGTTCATCTTCGCCGCAGCAGTTTCAGTGACCTCTGAGCTCTTTGGACCCAACAGCATTGGTGTGAACCACAACATCCTCATCACCAATATACCTCTGGGGTCACTCCTATATGGCCAGATTGCCGCCCTGGTTTACGATGCAAATGGCCAAACGATGACGACAACGGATAACCGCACAGGCATAATTGATAAAATGGTTGTGTGCATGGGGGCTAAGTGCTATTCCAACACATTCTTGGTGTGGGGTTGTATCACATTGCTAGGGTTGATATCGAGCATAGCTCTTTTCTTGCGAACAAGACCAGCTTACGCTACTGCTGCCGGTCGGTCCAATTGTAAGAACACTCTTTCTAGCTGACAGAGTTACTCCTTGACAAGTTCCATATTGCTTCGAATCCATTAAACTTGTAAATACTTTGATTTAGTTATAATTGTACTGGATTAGGCACAATGGAAACGGATACAACCACAAGAGTCACCAGGAGGATAGGAAATTATGAGCTTAGCAGTTGGTATGTAAAGTACGGAATCAGTATTCCATTTACAGGGCACTAATGCTAACACGTCAGCTCAAGGTTGAATGGAATAAGTTTGGATTGCCGGTCAAATATCGAATGGAGTTGCATTCAAAATCCCACATATACACTTTGTTATGTACACCAGTTTTTTCTCAAAAACGCAGGAGAGCTGCGCATCATTATATTAATAATAATTATTATGTACAACTTAACAAGTTATGCTGGCTTGCACATTGAAATCTGACTAACATGTTAACTTTCTGCTTACCATCAAAATAAGATAACTTGTATCTGAATCTTTGTTTTAGGTGATATTAGTACACAAGACAAGTGGGCTATGAATTCTCCAAGTAGCACAAAATGAAAACGAAAGAAAAACAGACACAATATTTTTAGAAGAATGGCCTAGATGGATTGCTAGAGTGATCTGCCATAAAAAAGAGAACAGTACCTTAGTGAGCGAACCATAGAGCATTCAATTATCAAGCAAGGAAATATACCTTTTTACCCTTTAAACCTATAATTTCGCTACCATATTGTTAAAACATCATGTAAAAAGTGAAATCCAGTTCTGGGCGTGTACAATTCAGCACTGTTGCCTAATAGAGTTTGACCATTCCTGAAGAGAAGCAGGACTAGTTATTGAACAGCTGCGAAAATTCACATTCGTATTACCTCATTCAAGGGACTACAACTGGAGTATGTGAATCCATGAGCCTATGACTATTTCTCCTGCTGTTCGTCGTGCTTGCGCCATGGATTTAAGGCTTCTCTCATAGCTTGGGCCTCTGGGCTGCTTTCCCAAGCTCGCTTTTCCGACTCCAAAACAGTTACCTTGTCATCTGCAGTATTGAGCCATAGATAGAGAAAATATAAGATCCATTCGTATGCAGCAATGAACAACAGAGAACATGTAAGATCACAATTCCTATGCTGCCAATCGATTTAACCAAGCCCATTGGTTTCACGGTGAACCATTCAGCCATAGAAGGAGAGTAGAAATGCTGCACTAGAACGATTTACAATCAGACGGAGCGGCATCTGAAGCAACCCACATATGAATTGGGGATTGTCAAATATCGAATGGAGTTGCATTCAAAATCCCACATATACACTTTGTTATGTACACCAGTTTTTTCTCAAAAACGCAGGAGAGCTGCGCATCATTATATTAATAATAATTATTATGTACAACTTAACAAGTTATGCTGGCTTGCACATTGAAATCTGACTAACATGTTAACTTTCTGCTTACCATCAAAATAAGATAACTTGTATCTGAATCTTTGTTTTAGGTGATATTAGTACACAAGACAAGTGGGCTATGAATTCTCCAAGTAGCACAAAATGAAAACGAAAGAAAAACAGACACAATATTTTTAGAAGAATGGCCTAGATGGATTGCTAGAGTGATCTGCCATAAAAAAGAGAACAGTACCTTAGTGAGCGAACCATAGAGCATTCAATTATCAAGCAAGGAAATATACCTTTTTACCCTTTAAACCTATAATTTCGCTACCATATTGTTAAAACATCATGTAAAAAGTGAAATCCAGTTCTGGGCGTGTACAATTCAGCACTGTTGCCTAATAGAGTTTGACCATTCCTGAAGAGAAGCAGGACTAGTTATTGAACAGCTGCGAAAATTCACATTCGTATTACCTCATTCAAGGGACTACAACTGGAGTATGTGAATCCATGAGCCTATGACTATTTCTCCTGCTGTTCGTCGTGCTTGCGCCATGGATTTAAGGCTTCTCTCATAGCTTGGGCCTCTGGGCTGCTTTCCCAAGCTCGCTTTTCCGACTCCAAAACAGTTACCTTGTCATCTGCAGTATTGAGCCATAGATAGAGAAAATATAAGATCCATTTGTATGCAGCAATGAACAACAGAGAACATATGTTTTGATGTCCAAAATCACCGGAGTCTAGTCAAGGTACTGACTAGAGATAATTTAGCAAAGAGAAGAAACGTAGATGATAAATCTTGCTTGTTTTGCAATGAAGAAGAGTCGGTATGTCATTTGTTCTTTAATTGTGTGGTAGCAAGTAGATTGTGGAGTGATCTATCTGACGTGTTTGAGATGGATATTGGTAGTTGCTATGAAAGTGTTGCAAAGTTTTGGATTAGTGAGAAGAAACACTTAGTTGTTAACATGTTTAGTTCGGCTGTACTCTGGGGGTTATGGAAACTAAGGAATTACATATGTTTTCAGAATGGCAGATGGAAGAGCATCCAGGAGGTGTGGAACGGGATCATTCCCATGATAAAGGAGTGGAGTTTGCTCTGTCCACTGAAAGCATCAGAAACTTTCGACCACCGACTCTCTATACTACAACAGAGGACAAGAAGAGCAGAGAGGCTCAGCTGGAGGTGTGTTTCCTGATGAGATGCGATGCATCAGAGCAACAGGGGAAAGACTAGTAATGAGTGTGATGTGGGGGGCGCGTGGGCGCGCCTGTAATCGAGCTTCAAGCTGTGAATTGTAACTGGTGCTTAACGCTTACACTGTAACTTGGTCTTGATTTGCAATGCAATGATGGACTGGGGACTCGTCCCTAGAACTCTAAAAAACAAAAGAGAACATATAAGATCACAATTCCTACGCTGCCAATCGATTTAACCAAGCCCATTGGTTTCACGGTGAACCATTCAGCCATAGAAGGAGAGTAGAAATGCTGCACTAGAACGATTTACAATCAGACGGAGCGGCATCTGAAGCTACCCACATATGAATTGGGGATTTTTGTTTTCCTCCTAAGCGAAAGGGAGCGTGCGACCAGCGAGCCAAGTAAAAATGGTTCATTTAAGTGTGCTTATAAGAATGCTGAAAAAAGAATTCCACAAGGGCGTGGGCGGGTCGGATGATTGGATGGATGCGGAGCAGGTAGGGAGAGAGGGACGTACAGAAGCCGGTGTGGATCATGAAAAGCTCCATGGCGGCGCCTATCGAGGCCCCG
>LAPY01002980.1:11659-24615 GCA_000970635.1 Eragrostis tef
GCCCTCGGGAAGCTCGATCCCGTCCGCCCCCGCCTCCAGATCCTTCATCGCCGCCTTCTTCAGGTCGACGTAGCTCATGAAGGACTTGGTCATGAGGTCGTTCATGGCGCCGATCTCTGGATCGCCTTGCCTCCTCTCTCGGTGGTTAGGGTTGCGGGGCTGTGGAATTGGCGGAGAAGGGGAGCGGTTTGCGTTGGGGAAGAGAGGCGTGAGGAAGGGGAAGGCTTTAAACTCGCAGTAGTCAACGTGGAGCGGGGACGGGAAAGAGCCGTTGGGGAGGCGGTGGCCAGGGAGATCACTGATCCGGAGCAACGGCTATGAGCGATTTCCTTTTTCTTTTCTTTTAAATCGAAAATAGCTGGCAAACGGTTACCGGGGAAGACGTGGGTACGATTGGAAGGTTCTCACTGACACATGTGGCCCACTGGCGTACAGTCTCTGCCGCTACTTTTTTCCATCCGAACGTCCATGGTCCAATCGTACGGTGGATGATATAGCATGGGTGGATAGAGTAAAACCCGCCTCTATCCCCTCGCCGCCCGGGAAGGAACGGCCGCTTCCGAGCTCCCACCACTCGACCCGGCGCCAATGGCGTCCGCCACTCTCGCCGCCTCCCCTTTCTTCCCGTCTCTCCCCACAGCGAACCCTAACAAGCAAGTATCTCTTCGCGTTCCAGCTCGCCGAATCCCTGTGGCCGCCTCCGCAGCTCCGTCGGGCGTCGCGGCGGCGGCGGCGGCGAGGGAGCGGCGCCGCATCCTGGAGCGGTACGGGCTCAACCCTGAAGACTTCGTGGACGAAGTGGAGGGTGATTCCAGGGTTTGTTTCGAGTGATTTGGTATCTATTCTTGACGATGTTTCACGAGTACCTGAGTAATTTGGATGCGATTTCGCAGGAAGGGAGGAGGGACAGGCGGAAGCGGCGGTCGGGGAGAAGGGAGGAGAATGCAGAGGCATCCGTTGCCCCCAAGAAGGCGGCGGAACCCCGGGAGACGCATAAGATGCTTCAGGTTTGCACAATTGGATATCGTGCCGTTGTTCGTAATGTTGTGAGTTGTATCTATGTAGGAGTACCTCCCAATGACAATAGTAGACCATTTGGACTGGTATATTCATCGCATTTGTTCACATGAATTCATAATTCATTCGCGGTTGATAAGTCGACTTTAGGGCTGTATAGCGTGTTGTGTAGCGTTTCGTACGAACTGCGTGTACCATCTGCCATAATTTCTGTTGAGACAGTGAGCGTTAGTGGTGTGGTTCAGTGTGGTACTCTGGTGCATGCCCCATATGGAGAATGTACGCTTTGGTTAATAGTTATTTCTCATGATTTTCTACCACTTTTAGAAAAGATCACATACCTGAACTGATGAATCATGCAACTTGTCATGTGTCGAGGACCTTCTTATCAGCCGGGTGGGTGTTCTGGATAGGGAGGGGTGGTTTTCTGTGTGTGCTGCAGCACTCTGCATCCTAGGAAATGCATATAAAAGTACACTAGTGGATCAACAATTTGGCTCCAAATACTTCTATTCAGACTAACCTGAACTAGCCTTGTATTAGGCTCAGCATACCACCACCCTCTTTCAGAATTTCGTAGCCTCGCCCCTGCTTATTGTGATTCTTCTGTAATCCATACAAACTGTTAACTGGAAAGCAAGATTAAGTCTAGCTACATGGAGGAATAAATTCCTAGACTGGAAGACATCCTAGCACACTCGCATATGTTTGCCATTTTTATTGTATATTTTAGAAAAATGCAACTGCTGAAAATGGCCATTCCGTGCAGGTGTACGCGTTAAGTAAATGATTGCATATAAAATAGCCATTACTCCCTCTGTTTGCATTTTTTGACGTTGCTTAGTACAGATTTGTAGTAAGCAGCGTCAACAAAATGCAAAAGGAGGGATTCTACGTTAATCCGATTTTTTCCCCAGCAACAACAACAACAAAGCCTTTTCGTCCCAAGCAAGTAGGCTAGAGATGGAACTAACAAAATATGCCCACATGTATACATTAATCTTAAGTTCTAGATTTGTATAGTAGAGATCTTTTAATAAACAATCCTATATACTAGAACAGTTTACTTTGTTATACACTTTTGCACAAACATGTCACTGCTTCACTATTTTAAAATACATATGTTTCTCTCAGGTATTAGGTGGAAAAGTTCGCCGAAGAAAATTACTTTCACCCAAAGATAGGAATGTCCGTCCAATGATGGAAGTTGTTCGCGGAGCAGCCTTTGATATTTTACAAGTATCCACTTGTTGATTCTGTTGATGTCACTTGTACACTTTCACCTTCTTATGCATTGATAGACCCTTTTTTGTTCTTGGCCATAACTTGCAGTCAGCTGGTGGTTCTCCTGCTTCACTCAGACCTGGTCGGTGGTTAGATTTGTATAGTGGTACAGGATCAGTTGGAATTGAAGCTATGAGCCGAGGATGTTCAGAGGTTCTCCCAAACTCAAGCTCAAACATTAGTACTACCTCCGTTCGCCAATTCATGTCGTTTCCGACAAGAGGCATGAACTAAAAATGAGATACGCTGCTCTGTCCGAACGACATGAATTAAAAAACGGAGGGAGTACATACTATTTCAAATTAATGAAATGTGAATTTTCTACAACCAAGTTATAGTCCTTTGAAGCAATCATTAATCTAATTAGCAGTTCTTTATCTATATTTGATCACAATTCTAACAAGTTCCATGGAATATGTGAACGAAAAATATTTCCATCATAGGGAAGCTTCGTGCAAACAAATAGCTGTGCAATACATAAATATGCCTTCAGTTTAGTCATCGCAGATGTTGCTCATAAAGTTTAATTATCAATAACAATACAGCAAGTGACATGCTCCCAACTATGAAAAACCCATGTGGCTTTTAAGACAAACCATTTATGAAGCCAAGTTTGATCCTCTCCCAGATTGGAGATAACTCTGAGCTTGAAGTCATGGCAATTGACAAGTTATTATGTGCTTCTAGTAGATTCATGCACTAGTTATTATGTTGTTTGCATATATCAATGTATGGTGCTATTATTCGGATCCTTAAAGGTTCATTACTATATACATAGGAGCACATCTAATCCAGTGTTTTTTTAACTGAAATCTTATACTGAATATCCATGATTAAATATTTTCTTTGGATATCCCATCTGTTATAATACGGTTTCCAAATTCTGCTGCCAGAAGTGTTTAAAACCTTTTTAGAGAAGAAAAATGATGCTTCTGCAACTGGATTGGTAAATGATGGGAATGTCAAGTATTGTGATCCGCTTATTCATTTGTTTGTCTACTTCTTTTAGGCACATTTTGTTGAGATGGATCCGTGGGTCATCTCTCAGGTCCTTAAACCGAATCTGGAGTGTACTGGATTTCTTGGTGTTTCACACATACATATGTATCGCGTTGAAAACTTCTTGTCCATTGCTGAAAAATCTAAAGGTAGGACTCCTCTCTGGAAGCACACATTACTATAGTCACAGACATAAAGGACAATAGTGAGTGGGCAAAAAATAAATAATACTCTTTGATGACATACTATACAAAAATTAGTTTTGAGATGTTTATATCACTCTCAGTGTGATCAATTTGTTGTCGTAATTAAGGATTATTGATTACATGAGTCAAGCGGTATACTGCTAGCCTATTTACAAATAGTTGATGTCACTAGTTGTATTTAATCATTGTTCTCGGATGGAATTCTGCATTATATTTAAAGACTCTCATTGTTCTTAGATGGAATTCAGAAATTTATTTAAAGACTCTCATTGTGTTTAGCCATTGCTTTTACTTAAAGAACAGTAATATATGCCACATGATGAAAATGGCATGTGTGGATTGGTTGTATGTTGGAATCTTAATAGTTGTATTCAATCATTGTTACCAGATGGAATTCTGCAATTTATTTAAAGTCTCTCATTGTTCTTAGATGGAATTCAGAAATTTATTTAAAGACTCTCATTGTGTTTAGCCATTGCTTTTACTTAATGAACAGTAATATATGCCACATGATGCAAATGGCACGTGTGTATTTGGCTGTATGTTGGATCTTAATAGTCGGTTTATTTGTGCTGAAAGGTATAGAGTTTTTTTATTTTTACTAGGTTTCCCAGGAGATAAAAAATGGTATGATAAATAAACAAGGTGATTTGGATTCTTGTGGCAGCAGTGCAGTACTTCTCTCCTGACTCTATTTTTGTATTTCTCCCAGATAAATATCCTTCTTTTGATTATATTAGTGTAACACCACCATATCTCGAGGTGAACTATAGTACACTACTCGATCAACTTGCAAGGTCGCCATTGGTGGGAAAAGATTGCTTCATTGTGAGTTCCTCATGCTCTGTAAACCTAACTGTTTTTCCTTATGCGCACTTCTGACTTCATCTGTGTTTACTTAGCTTGTTGAGTATCCGCTGAAAACAGACATGCCTGAATCCTGCGGAAACCTTATAAAGGTAAGTTTGTCTTCATGTTGTACTCCGCTTAAGGTAGGTTTGTCTTCATGTTGTACTCCGCTTAAGTTCTGGTGCCCTGTAGTGCTTCGTTTTCTTTATTGCTGTTGTAGTTGCTCACTTATTCCAAAAAAACAATGCAGATAGCTGACAGGAGGTTTGGTAGGACCAACTTGCTAATATATGGGCCAACATGGTCACAGAAAAAGAGAAGATCGTGAGATGATTGATTGGTGAAGCATTGAGGAAAGGTTGCGAACAAGGTCTCAGTCTTAGTAATACTACGCTGCCTCTTTATGATCATTTTAGTAATAACCATCATGCACTGACTATTTTACAGATCGTGAAAAGGTTTCAGTAACTCGGTATCATGTCACCAGTTGTTATGACATGAAACCACCGTTTGGTGATGAACTATTTGCTGGGACTTCTATCGGAGACTAGACGCTGCGGCGCGCCCTTGGCGCGCCCATCTCTCGCTGTATACGAGGTTTGAATAATCGACAATGGCCTGAGTGTTTATACTCGAAAACAGCAAAAGAAGATGTAGGTGTATATGGGCCAGCTTTGTTTCTCCCGTTGGCCATGGGCATTGGGCCACCGAGCTGGAATTGACAGGTGATCGTGTATTTTCGTATGACAAGAACCCATATGTAGTCTACATATGGCTGTATATCGCTGTATTATCTTTTGCATGGTTGCGACGTGTTTCAATGCATTAAGTTGCGTTGTTGATATCAGCTACATATCGTTGTAATATCTTTTGGTTCTTATCTGAGACGACGTAGGCAGTCATCCTTGGTCTTTAGCCTGCTAGCGGTGTTTGGAGAAATAGTTCGTTCTAGATTATTATTAGTGGCACACGCTTTAGTTGGTGAATGACGTGATTTAAACAGGGGAGGTTTGATTTCTGATTAGTTTTGGGTTGTCTAGCATGGGCCAGCTAGTGTTAACATACAACGAAAACAGAGGGGGTTTGATTTGTGATTCAGCTATGGGTCATCTACCATGGGCCAGTGAGTTTTAATGTGTGAGTACAATGAGGAACCAGGAGGCATTTCTGCTTTGGACTCACACCAAAAGAGGAACCAGGAACACGGAGCAGTAGAAAAGACGAGTCCGAGAAAACTTCCAAGGCCAGAGAAGCGACTACAACAACACACAAGTATGAACAACAAACTTAACGTACCTCGAACACCTAGACACCATTCTCCCGCAAATCTCAACATGCAATGACACATGGTTTCAACTTGTCTCGAAGTCAATGCCAGGTAAACCAAGAATCTCAACTACACCCATGGTTCAAACACAGGTGCACCAGCCAGAGATAGCGCCCTCACCCAGCGACCCTTCAGTAGAGCTTCCAAAAAAAGGCACCACCTGCCATCCAAGCAAAGCGTCCCGCACTCGTGGCACATAGTATGTAGCCGTCGTGACTAACTACCCAGCAACGACACGTGCATCGGCGACTGTGAGAAAACCATCACTTGAGATGGGAGCGAAACTGTCACAATGCCCAGACAAGTGCGACACAACGACGTCGTAGCACATTGTGTTCTCCATATGCTTGGGGTGCGCCACATGCTCAAGACAGCAAACGCCACTAAGCTGATCCTGCACACATTACTGACAAGTTGCTCACCCAACAAGATCTCACCCTCGGGACACCACCACACCAGAAAACATCTCACCTCGGCACACCACCACACCTGACAGAAAAAACACAGCATAACCGGCAGAAGGCGAACACATTAAATTATTAAATGGTTCGCCACGAAGGATATGCATGAATGGAGTGAAGAGCGCGAGAGGGAGAGGAAGAAATAAGTTGAGCGAAACAATGGGCGACAATGAAAAAGAAGAGGCGCACACAAGGGAAACCATGTATTTTCGAGTGCAAGGGGCTGCAAAACAGGTAGGGCGTGTGGTAGTACTGAAACTGTGACTCCACTGCTGCCCGTCCGACAATGCCAATGCTGCCCGTCTGACAACGCCAGACACACCATTTCTCCCGATAATCTCCGCCAAGCAGGCACCTCATAATATATATAAGCACACCCCCGTCAATTTAGCAGTATCAAAAGAAAATACGCACAATAAAAGCCGAAGAAAGGACAGTCAAAATCACGACACTATCACAAGCCTTCTACATCAACTCTGCTTTATTCAGAGTTGCAAGGGCCTTCGTCTTCTTTATCCACTACAACAGACATGAAACAACACCACTGCAGCAAGGCTCCCTCCACTTTGTTCATAGCACCGGAGCCTTTCTTGACAATATCGTCGTCACCACCAGAAAAGTGCAGCATTCCTTCAAGAAAAAAAAAAGAAAACTACCACGCTGTAATTACAACACAATCGGCACATGCATAATTGCCATCAGATTTTGAGTTGTTATCACCGCCAACTCCTTTTAAAACTAACAGGTGCAGTGTCTGTGTTTCGTCCGACTTCGTACAAGAATGACTGGTCCATACGTGTGTTTATGGAATTAGTCTCGGTCAAACGCTACAGCTTGCATGCAATGTGATGACTTTTGAAGCGTCTAAAATGGAGAGACATTGTGGTACACTCTGATGCGTCAAACACACCAGCACAAATGTCAGTAAAACAGACTATTTATTGTGAGGCTGCTCCATTGTCAATGGTATATGACTTCAATTTCTATGACTTCGCCCTGCTGCCTGGGGCTGTTTTTCCTCTTGTTTGTCAGTTGCGACTTCATGGGCAGGACCAAGAGGAGTGGGTTATATGGTGCGACCCGGCAGAAGGCGAACACATTAAATTATTAAATGGTTCGCCACGAAGGATATGCATGAATGGAGTGAAGAGCGCGAGAGGGAGAGGAAGAAATAAGTTGAGCGAAACAATGGGCGACAATGAAAAAGAAGAGGCGCACACAAGGGAAACCATGTATTTTCGAGTGCAAGGGGCTGCAAAACAGGTAGGGCGTGTGGTAGTACTGAAACTGTGACTCCACTGCTGCCCGTCCGACAATGCCAATGCTGCCCGTCTGACAACGCCAGACACACCATTTCTCCCGATAATCTCCGCCAAGCAGGCACCTCATAATATATATAAGCACACCCCCGTCAATTTAGCAGTATCAAAAGAAAATACGCACAATAAAAGCCGAAGAAAGGACAGTCAAAATCACGACACTATCACAAGCCTTCTACATCAACTCTGCTTTATTCAGAGTTGCAAGGGCCTTCGTCTTCTTTATCCACTACAACAGACATGAAACAACACCACTGCAGCAAGGCTCCCTCCACTTTGTTCATAGCACCGGAGCCTTTCTTGACAATATCGTCGTCACCACCAGAAAAGTGCAGCATTCCTTCAAGAAAAAAAAAAGAAAACTACCACGCTGTAATTACAACACAATCGGCACATGCATAATTGCCATCAGATTTTGAGTTGTTATCACCGCCAACTCCTTTTAAAACTAACAGGTGCAGTGTCTGTGTTTCGTCCGACTTCGTACAAGAATGACTGGTCCATACGTGTGTTTATGGAATTAGTCTCGGTCAAACGCTACAGCTTGCATGCAATGTGATGACTTTTGAAGCGTCTAAAATGGAGAGACATTGTGGTACACTCTGATGCGTCAAACACACCAGCACAAATGTCAGTAAAACAGACTATTTATTGTGAGGCTGCTCCATTGTCAATGGTATATGACTTCAATTTCTATGACTTCGCCCTGCTGCCTGGGGCTGTTTTTCCTCTTGTTTGTCAGTTGCGACTTCATGGGCAGGACCAAGAGGAGTGGGTTATATGGTGCGACCCTCGCTGAGGCAAACACAAACCAAGTATATTGAATCATCGGCTAATATAATGTAGTTTTGATCCATTTCTTTCTACCAAAAATCCTCTAACCATGTATAATTTTTTTCCACTCCAAGAATCAATTCCTTTCTTCTCTATCAATCCCCACTGAATGAACCCATCAAAAGTGAAAAAAAGGAGAAGAAAATAGGAAATTGAATCCCCCTGTTCCATCCACCCAACATCGTCATCTGCTTTGCATGGTCCATGGTCAGAACGTCATCGTGTGCGTGGTCTTGGTTTGTAACTCGGCTAGTCAGCTCTTGGCGTTCAACCTTAATGATCTTGAGCAACTCCAACACCATCTGCCTCGCCGCCGGCGAGCACCCGCCCATCATCATCTTGGAGTCCACCGCGGGAATGGCCGACTCCGCGGCCTCACAGATCACCGCGCGCCCCTCGGCGCAGCCCACGGCAGGCTCGAGCATGCGGAGCGCTTGGCTGCGCGAGCTGGCGTCGGCGGCCAGGACGTACACGGCGGTCGGGACGACACCGAGTCGAATAATCCCCGACCGCGTGCGGGCCAAGCAAAACAGGCCGACCAACACGGCCCGCGCGTCCAGGCTGCTGCCCTTCTCGTCGACGGGTCTGATCAGCCAGACGAGCTCTTCTATGACGAGGCGATCACGGTGAGCACTCGCACCCGCACGGCCGTCTCAGTGGCCCCGAGGCAGAAGCAGAAATCAAGGAAGAAGCAAATGAGCTGGGAAGGACCGAGGGGAGCAAGCAATATATAGAGCACACAAAGCGACATAGTCAAACAAAATAGACTTTCTCTCTGATGGAGCACAGTCAACAAATTAGACTTTCTCTCTGATGGAGCACAGTCAAGAAATTCGGCAAGCAGTTGACAAAAGAAGAGAAGCTGTCCAGGATCGTTGGATCAAAGAAAGAAGTATCGGACGGCGCATAAATTTGAGATGATGTGGCCGCGCGAGTGGAGGCGAAACCCCTGCGGGTTTTATCCTCTTAGATAACTGACAAGCGGAGCGCATAGGAACACGGCCATATTGGTGCACCCGAGAGATTGCATTTCTCTTTCATTGTGGTTCACAGATGCACATCTCTGAAGAAAAATGGCCTCTGCATTCCAAACATCAGCATCAAGCCACACTTCATCAACATCGTAGGACAGAGACATCATCACGTTGCTACGCTAATTGATGCCCTACAAGAAGGCTTGTATCACTTCCATGTTTCCTGGTCGGTATGATTTGAACCGTACAGATTGGTATTAACAAAGCTAGTTCTAGCATTTTGCACAAAAAGAGAGAAGAAGCTAGTTCTAGCAATAGTTGCAGCTTCGATGCTATTGTGTGTTCTACTATATATCTCCGTAGATCATAGCCGTGATATGTGCTCAATGATGGTGCCCATAAACTAAGAGGACGCTCACCCTTTTTGGTAGTTTGCAAATTGCAACAGCCTTGTGCTTCAAACTTCGTCGTCGTCGTTGACAGGATAAAGACATGCGAACATATGCGAGTGCAACGGTCTGAAGCAATCGGCCGATCCTTCCTTAAATTTCACGGAACAAAGGCCGGCTGTCTGTATACATTTTTTAAGTGCTTCTCATAATCTCATTGCATCAAATGTACCCACACGTTATATACATCATGGCTCGCCACTATACCAACATCGAACTGCCAAGATGACCCAGAAGATTGGTCTGATGCATTCGCCCTTGCTGTATCTTTGAAGGGAGCTGTGGTCAGTTGGCTGGCGTGCCCCTTATTAGGACCAAGACTATAGTTTGAATGCAAAGATTTTTATTTCCACCTTCCTAGACAACCTAAATTACAAGGAAGTTAGAATGAACATCCCACGGATCTATTAGGTCGAGACGTGCACGCTCTTGGAATGATTGGCGGACCTTCAGGACAAGGGTCACGCATTACGTGTTTCTACGTAGTACGTGTATCCAAGCGTTGGAAGGTTCAGCCGGTTTGGCAGGTTGTTTCTTCTAGTGACAGCGTTCTATGCATGTCTCAATATTCTTGGGTTGGATACTTACACAGTTGCACTACTCCTAGCCTCTTATGCGAGTTTTCCACTCTGTTTTTTGAGATTACAGACTTAAAAAGCGTCGATTCGTTCAAAAAAGGAACTTGAAAAGCGTCTTGCAGAAGGGTGATGAAATGGCCATTTTGAGAATCCGGGTTCAGTTCAGTGCACTCTGAACTTTTTCTTCTCTGGAAAAAACATGGTGGACTAGGTCCGCGCGCACTGGATGCTCAAGCTCGTCAGCCAACGACGACGGCCCGAAACAAACAGCGAGACAAACAAAAATGGTAAGCGGCGGGCCCTTTTTCCTCGACGTGGCGCAAGCCACACAGGCCGTGTCCGGTTCCCGCATGGTGGACTAGGTCCGCGCGCACTGGATGCTCAAGCTCGTCAGCCAACGACGACGGCCCGAAACAAACAGCGAGACAAACAAAAATGGTAAGCGGCGGGCCCTTTTTCCTCGACGTGGCGCAAGCCACACAGGCCGTGTCCGTTTCCCGACACGCGAATCTGCTTGGGGTTCAGTGCTGGGCGCCGCACAAGGCAATTTACCTCGAGCTGCAGTGGCAGGAGCAGGTGAGCCTGCCGTGGCCGAGCGAGCAACGGCCAGTACAGATGCAGTGCGCTGACCCCAATCGGGCACGTGATGCTCTGACGGACACGAGTCGCGCTCGCCTCGGCACGCGAGGGGTCCAAGGAATCCGCCACCGACAGCAGTCACCGACAGCTTGCCCGGATCTCGTTTTTAAATTTATTTTCTTATTTCTTTTTTCTCTTTGTACCAATTGTTGTTCTCTCTTTCTCCTTTCGTTTTCTTTATTGCTGCTGGTTAGTCCCCGTCCTGCCAGTCGGGGGAGTTAATTAACCCACCTTGTAAGAGGGTGACCCCTCACCAATTAAGGTGAGGTGTGCAGCCTCACATCCACGCCAACTACCACGGGACGCACCAAGGCATGGCGTCGCAGGGCGCAACTAATTTTCTCGCAGTACAAATGACTTTTCCTTTACACTTCTTTGTATTTTGTGTACGACGACTAGCACAGCGATGGCATTCATGATCCCATGATGGCGGCCATGGAGAGTAAGAGTAGACGGCACTACACGGCTAGCATCTCAACACTCTTTTCGTTATTTCTGTTGCTGGGGAGCACACCGCTGGGATTATTCAACTAGAAAAGTGTGTAGCTATGCATTTTTTTTAAAAAAGAACCACTTGGTATGGCAAAGTTGATTCCGCTAGGAGACCTTAGATAGGAATATCATTTTAATACATGTATCTTGGGGATAATGCATGTCCTATGTGGAATGCCGGGGAACAAAAGTAAGAAATGGTGGGTGTGCCAAGAGAAAGAAAGGAGCCATCACCATACAGCATCAGGCTCCAGTCCAGGGGCCTAACGTGCCTTTCCCATTTCCTCTGCACCACATGCTTTGAGCTTTGTGGTGTCTCTGTCTTCTTCTCAAGCTATTTTTTTCTTGTTTTTTGAAAATTTCAATGCATCCTTATCTGTGCTCAACTCGCTTAAACAACAAAGGACGGACAAACAACACAGTGTGAATTAGAATACGGCTAAATCATCAGTTGTCCTACACCACGGCCACAAATGTCTTGCGGCTTGCTTGAACACTTGCAACGGTAACTGCGTCGCAAAGGAAAGCAACCGGGAACGAGTTAAATGCCGTCGCTTTCATGCATTATTGGCGCCATCTTACTTTTTTGTCACGTACAGTTTGATGATCATTCGAAAAAAAAAGACGTACAGTTTGATGATGTGCAAGCGACTGTGCACACCGAGATCTATACAAAAGTTAATAACAAAGACCTACCCTCCCTTTTATCTTATACGACCACTCAGATACGCTGCAACCACCACACAGGCGACAGCGTTCTCGTATGGAAGCTAAAATAATCACGGAATACTTGTAACTAACATGGAAAAAAATCCCAATAAGTGTTAAGTGGCTACCAATGACATACTAACAATGCGTGTGATCTCAGCAGGGAAAATACTAAGAAGACGTGTAATCTCAGCACCGGAATTTCGCATTCGTTGACGCGTAGGTTGGCACGTAGATGAGCAACAGATACTAGACTTGGCAATACCACAAAATGGGCAACCCAACCGCCGGGGGAGGCGCCTGTCGTACGCCACCCTCTTTTTGTACCCGCGCAATCACGCAACCGCGGAGAGCGTTTTACATCGAGTAGGGACGGGCACCAGCGCGGACGTCGTCCCCACGGGTGAAGTGGAGTGGCCACCACCTCCTCGGCGCGCTGTTTGTTACTAGTCCGTGGCGCGGCGCGGTGACCACCCACCTGCGCTGCGCGTCGTCGGCTCGATCGGCGGCAACGCGAGAGAGGAGAGAGAGAGTACCCAACCCGAAAAGACGGCAAGCGGACGGACGAGCGCGACGCGCCAACCACCTACAGATCCCTCCACCGCATCGCACGCCACCATAACACAGCAACGACGCCACACCGCACCACGCCACCCCAGGCCGTGCCGTCCCGCACTGCCATCTCCTTAACTCATCACTCCCACGCCCCCATCTATCCCCTGCTCCGTGCACTCACTCGAGAGCCTCCTCTTCCGGCTCCAACCAAAGAACTCGTCGCATTGCCGCCATTGCGGCGAGGAGGAGGAGCGGCCACTGCACA
>LAPY01002980.1:33373-45197 GCA_000970635.1 Eragrostis tef
GAGAGGAAGGCGAGGGTGAGGGCGGCGGAGAGGCGGCGGTTGGCGGGGGAGGAGGAGGCGGAGGAAGACGGGAATGGGCGCTGCGGGCAGAGGCGGCGCGGGGAGAGCGGGAGGAGGAGACGTGGGATGGCGGCGAGCGCGGCGGCGATGGAGTGCGGGGAGAAGCCGCGGAAGGTCGGGGACGGGCGGAGCGTGGCGTCGAAGCGGCGGCGCTGGAGGAGCGCGACGAGAAGCTGTGGCACGAGGCGGGACGGGGAAGGAGACGGCGGCGACGGGGGAGAGGCGGACATGGGCTGGGGCTCGAGATCAGGGCAGGGTTTGAGCGGGAAGTTGGGGAGGGGAACTCACAACGGCCCGTCTATTGCCTCACTCGGTCAATTCTGCTGGCCATTGAACTCACAACGGAAGTTTTATAATTTTTTAAAACTTTTAAACAGAATTTTTGAAATGATTTTTACAATTCTACCGAATGTGAAGTTTTCACTGAATATTTTGCTGCCTTTCTTCCCCCTGCCACTGCTTCTAAAAAGGATTAAATCTGACAACTCCAGCAATGACTTTATTTAGGCCCCTACTTCATATTTAAGAGTTTGAGCTAAAAAAATCAACTTCAGTAAAGACCCCTACTTGAGCCCTCATTTTTCATGCCTTCTCAAACTCCAACGCACACCCATTCTCAGGGTCCTCCAAACCCCCCGCATCCATGGGTCCCACCTTTTTTTCGTTTTCATTTTTTTTCTTCTTTTTTCCTTTTTTTCTCTCTTCTCCCTCCTCCTTCTGCACGCCACCGCCGCCAGAGTTCTTTACCTGTGTGCCATTAAGAAAGTTGCCGGTTACCTGTGTGCCACAAAAAAGTTTGGAGACACCCGTGTGCCATGAGCCCAACTTTTGTTTACCTGTGTGCCATGCCGTTCATCTTCTGTTAGATGGAGACTTAACGGAGGTGGTAGAGGCTGTGTAAAGACAGTTTTGCCCTTTTGTACAACAATGGCTTAAAAAAAACAGGAAATTGAAAATAGTTTTGAAATCACGTTAAAAATCAGTAAAAATAGTAATAATTTTAAAAAAGCATAAAAAATAGAAATGTGGAAAATAAGAAAAAATAGGAGAAATCGAACATAAATTTTTTAAAAAGGAAAAAACAGGTGCATGACCATTGCATACCAACAAATAACTACATATCACATAGAAAAAATGTGCATGACCATTGCATAGCAACAAGTTAATAAAAAAGTTTGGAGACACCCATGTGCCATGAGCCCAACTTTCGTTTACATTTTGATGTATGCTCTGTTTGAGAAACTGATAGTGAATTCTTTGAGTGCTAAATGTCAATAATCAGAATTATGAATGGATCAATACTGGTGCTGGTGCACCATACCTGAATTATTTTAGTTATGGGATGTACATATATTGCTTCTGAATATCTGGTAAAATACTTTCAGTTCAGTGTTATCTCTGAATATCTGATTGTGTGTTCATAGTTTTTTAAACAATTAATTATTGCATTATGATCAATGTCTGACACCTGTTTTGTATCTCTGAGTTCTTTCAGCTCAGTGTTTTCTCTGAATGTCACTGTTTCTATCTCTGAATGTCATGCTTTTTTTCTGCCTGATAGCCTGATAACTCTTTGGCTAGTGGAGGTGTACTAGCAGGTGCATTTTTCAGTGTAGCTGCATTTTTCAGATTGAAAACAGTACCAACTGAATTCTTTGAGAGCTCATGTGGTAGTTTACTTTACAGTGATCATCTGGTAGTTTACAGTGATCAGTTGTTCAGAGATCAGTATACCCCGCTCCAGCATTTTGCCAATGTAGGTCCTGTGTTTTCTGTGCTATAATCTGATCTTGTATCTGTGACATTGAAGACAGCTTGCTGTTCTCCTTGTACTGATAACTGAAATGTGGACAAGTGGTTACTGTGTTATTTCTGAATGTCTTTCTATGTGTGAGAGTGGAAATTGTAGCTCGGTATGAACATCTAAACCCTTAAAGAATCAGTTAGGAGAAAAATCAGTTTTACCCTGCCAGATGTTACCCACCTGTATATCAACCAACGATTTAAATTTCACTCTCTAATCACAGCCGTTAGATCAAAAAACATGGGTCCACCATATCACCAGATTGTCACCCGAATGTCACCGAGAACACAATTTGCACACGTTTGAGACCCCTTCCTCGATAGTAATCTAACTCCAAAAACAATGTACCCGCCCCCTGCACCCAAATCAAAATAATGTTTGAAAAATTGGGAATTTGCAATTTCCTTTTTTCTCGTTGACGAGAGCTCATTGTGGAGTTGGGATCCGTTCGTCGAGTCGACGAGAGCTCCACGCGCGCCGCCGGCGACCTCCAAGCTTGACCTCGACGTCCTCGACGCCTCGACTCGCACGGCCGACGACCTCGACGCGCGACCTCGACCCGCCGCCGACCCTGACGCTCGCCGCCGCATACTTCTCTTGCTGCAGGTAGGCCATGTCTCCCTCGCGATCTTCTCTAACCTGAAGGGCGCATCTCATTCTTCATTCCCCGATTCACCAGACGCACACGTCAACAGAATTGGATAGGGCAGCGGAATCCTGCGCCCATGTCCTTTTCCAATTTTTATTTGATTCAGACTGAAGGGCGCATATCATTATGTTTTGTCGGGGAACAACCTGATCATCACGCTCGATCTGCTGCAGTTTCTTTGATTTTTTAATAGAAAAAAAATATCTTGACAACATTGTCTCTGTTCTCTGATCTTTGTTTACCCGTATTATCAGTACCTGCGGATGCCTTTGATACATATTGATTGATTGTTTTCAGGTCAACATACAACTTGAGTATTTATGGATGACGATCAAGGTGTACGCAGGGGTCTGTCAAGTTCTTCAAGAACTCCCCTATCTGATCGCACAAACATTGAAGATCCAGGTGCAGTTTGTCTGCTATGCCGTATCATTTTTTCATACCGGTTAAGATTAAAATTGTTCACTGCTCGGTATAGCATCGGGGAAGAAAGACGATTTGATTGCCAAGAAGCGGGCACAAAGCAGAGAAAGTTCCCGGCGGTACCGTGAACGGCAGAGGGCTGCGCTCCAAGCTAAAAATAAAGATCATCAACTGACGCCGGTTTTGAATCCAGGTAATAATGATCACCAATTGATGTAGGTGAAGCTCTCATTTTTTTAGTTGATTAATTGGCATTGCCTAAATATTTCAGATGGAAAAGAAAATCCTGGTGTCCCAATGATGGGCGCGATGAGTCGATGACGCTCCGAGGCAATACACGAAAGCGTGGTACTACTTTTTCTTATTACTATGTGTAAAATAATTTGTTGTTTTTTATGACTAGCTCTGCTGCCTTGATTAGTTTGGTTACATAAGTGAAAACCAGATTAGTTGGTGTTTATGTGCGATAGTTTATCTTTTTATCAGGCATTTCGGGAAACATTGGAATTTTATCTGTTTGTAGTGTTGTTTCGACGCCTGAGACAATAGGTAAACAATGAGGTGCACTTTTCACATTCATTTTGGACTGTATTAACCAAATATGCGTATGGTGATCTGCTCATTTTATGATACAATAAATGTTGTGTTGTATTACAGAGCCACTGTCAGCTATTACAAACGTGACAAGTACCATGAGGCAGCTTTGCCGGGACAGTGCCACCCCTTGTTTCAGCAGAAAACTAGGTGCTTTGTTTTCCTATCTCTAATATGTTTCCATTATCAAAGTATGCTTTGTTTTCCTGTCTGTAATATGTTTGCATGATGAAAATATATATGCTTTCTTAGATCAAAATCAGTGGCCTGTTGATACTGAGGATGCAGGATGTGTTTTGGCGTCTGAAAATATTGCAATGGCCACACCGCCTTTGTTTAAAAAAGGTTAGTATTTTTTTACATATTTTTTTATTTATATATATGGTGGTGCCACGATGCTAATGAGTTATTGGTCATGTACCAATATTTGTGTGTTGAATGCACCAGCTACGCTGATGCCATCTATTGATGCAAGCTTGAAGCATGTGCAAATGACTGCGGTCTCTCAACATAAATGTAGTCAAGAAAATCTTGGCACAAGTACTGAAGCTGGTGTTAATGGTTATCAAACACAGTGGCCTTCTGAGAAATTGGATGCAGAATGTGATCTTGCATTGGCCACCCTGTAATATGTTTGCATGATCAAAATATATATGCTTTCTTAGATCAAAGTCAGTGGCCTGTTGATACTGAGGATGCAGGATGTGTTTTGGGGTCTGAAAATGTTGCAGTGGCCACACCGCCTTTGTTTAAAAAAGGTTAGTATTTTTTTACATATTTTTTTATTTATATATATGGTGGTGCCACGATGCTAATGAGTTATTGGTCATGTACCAATATTTGTGTGTTGAATGCACCAGCTACGCTGATGCCATCTATTGATGCAAGCTTGAAGCATGTGCAAATGACTGCGGTCTCTCAACACAAATGTAGTCAAGAAAATCTTGGCACAACTACTGAAGCTGGTGTTAATGGATATCAAACACAGTGGTCTTCTGAGAAATTGGATGCAGAATGTGATATTGCATTGGCCACCCCACCGTTGTGTAAAAAACGTGAGTCTTTTTTGTACTTTCTGTTGGTGCCGCCATGCTAATGAGCTCTTGGTCATATAACAATATTGGTGTCTCTTGAAGCAAGCTCGGACCATGTGCAAATGTCTACACACTATGAACGTGAAATCAGTCAAGCAAGTCATGGTGAAACTACTCAAGTTGGTTTTATTAGTGAATCTACTCAAGCTGGTGCTGATTTTGAATTTGAAGATGAAAATTGGCTTCGTAGAAATGATGATTGGCATCCAAACTCAATGGTATTGTTGCAACACAGTGTTTTACTCCTGAGGAAAAGCAAAGGGCTCGGTGGCGCACTAACAAACAGAGTTTTCGGAAACGTAAAATGACAGAGCAAGGTGAAAATAAAACAATTTTGCTCCCTCATAATACGCTAGGTTCATGTTTTTAAGTTATCGGAAACGTAAAATGACAGTTCTCCCTCATAATACTCTAGGTTTATGTTTTTTTATTTTGCAGTCGAATACTTATGTTATCTGCTTTTTACAGCTCCTGATGAGGTTAGTGCAAAGTCTAAAAAGAATAGGAAGTGGTATAAGGGGCTAGAGAAGAACCGTGTACGTCAACAACAATATCGCCTCAGGAATTCAAGTAACACACCACAACGAGCAAAGCAATCACTCACCGAGAGAGGTATTGTCTCTGAATATGTTTTTATCTTCCCATGTACATTTGAATATTCGTACGATACAAGATATTTGTTTAATACAATATGTCTGTTTTTTTTTACAGTTGGTCCGTCGGGAAACATAAATCAGCATGTGGGTATGGGCGACCATACTCGTGTTAACGATGCTGTGTTCGATTCTGGTATTTGGTACCCGGATGCATCAGAACATCCTAGATTAGGTAATTGTTGATGTTCTTTTCTTTGTTAGGCTGCAATTAAAAATTAGGACGTAACCCCTTTCATTGTATATGAAACAGATAAGGAGAATTTGAAGACCGGTGAGCCGATGGACGACGACATCGATGACCCCTTTGCGTCTACCAAATGCGCCTAATCTCCCACGTCAGCTTGACCGTGACTGTCTGAAAGATATGAATGTGCTCTGAGGTTGCAAGAAAATAAAGACTCTCAAATAAATTTAGTCGCTATCGTTACCGACAATGAATAAAAACTATGCGCCATGTCATGTCTTTTATGTCTTAAAGTCAATTAGCGTTTTTAAATTCAAACAATGTCGTTCTTTTTTTAGATTCTTGAGCTTCTTGTGTTAATGTCGTACTTAAATACAATGATGTGTCAGAAGTGTGTTCTTTTATGATACGTACACGGTGCATTATATAATTTTCTTGGCTCGATCCGTTTTTTTTTAACTCTAACAAATGGGTCCCACCCAAAATAGGGTCTTTGGGCCAGGACTGCTGGAGTTGAAGCAAGTTTTTGGGCCCCTATTTTTACATGCCGGCCTGTAAACTGAAAGTAGGGGCCTTGATTTAGAAGCTTTTGCTGGAGTTGCTCTTATAATATACTGGCGCTCTTATAATATATTGGCGCCACCATAATATAAGTTGATCTCGCAGTCTAACATGCGTGCGCGTAGTCGAACCTTCTCTGTTTTCCTATCCTCGGTTGATAGTTGGGACAAAGAAGGTCCAAAGAGAATCCAACAGCATCACAGTTTAGAATGGTTGGTTCTAAAATTAAAAAAAAAAAAAAACTGATACATGTGTCAACATCAGGAACATATTTAGCTAAAAGTATGGATTAAGTCCAGAAAGTACAACACAAGACATCCATTCATTTCTTGTCCAGCAGCTCCACTAGAAAAATACGAAAATTCTGGATAGATTGCTCATCCGAATATAAGCATGCGACGTCACTCTTCCATTGCATCACCACCCTCGGCGACCTCAACCTTCGGTTTCAGCTGTGTGATCTTTGTGGACAATATCTCTGCAAAGAATGGAAGCATAAATGACTTTGTACCGTCCAAACATAAATGTCAACTATGTAACATTCCTTAACTAGAAGCTTACCAGTCTGCCCCTTGGTGAAGCTATATCCCTTTGAACTATTATATGTTCTTGGATTTGGCAACAGGTAGTTTCTCAAATATTCTGTCTTTCCCTGGATAAGTTAACAGGAGTTGGTCAGCAAAGCAGGGAAAACATTTTTTTATTAAAAAAAAACACAGCATACCACACTGAAAAATTAATTAGAACATATCTCAGGCTCTTTGATTTGCTCAACAGACTTTCACTGGAAAAGATAAAGTACATGATACTTAAGCATTGCATTTACGGAAATTGAACTTATGACAAGTGTATCGCAACTATGTGCACTGTATCAATATCATCAAACTTGACAATCTAGTGCTGCAAAGATAGTTCTGAAAGCTCATTCTGTGATAACAGATCATCGTGTTTATTGTCATTTTCAGTGTTCGGTTTATCACAAATCATTATATTAAAGAAGGGAGTGTGAACTACGAAAGTTAAGCAACAAAAGGGTTATTACAGACTTGAATACCTTGGTTATCACACAGACGTCAACATTGCTGCCACTACCCAAATCATTGAAGATACCACCAGAGATTGCCTCGGCCACAAGTTCAATTCCCTCCTCCCTCTAGAAGATAAAAAGGAACCAGTTGATGCAAACATACTATATCATGTCAAATTCATAACTTTAACTTGGTAAATAAAAAATGCTCACCGTAAGCCCTTCTCTGAACTTTGATTCAAACACCGACATTGCAGCAAGAGAACCAGAACCCATTGTGGCAAAAGGAAGAGTGTCTGTGGAGCCATGTGGATAAACCTGTGTATTTTTCATAGGTTGTTAATATGACTACCCCAAACTTCTTTTAGAACAAGTATACGCAGTTGCTCACAGTGTGTAGATGTGGTCCGGTACAATCCACACCACCAAGAACAAGGGCAGCACTCACATGGCCTTGGTACCTAAAATATAATGGCATCAACAGGTGGTGATGAACCAATGATCAAATGATAATATGTTGTAATTGTGTTTATTCAATTGCGTGAGCACGAGGGAGGGAGGGAGGAGCTCACTTGAAAAGGTGCGATTTCAGTAGTGTAAGAGCCGTTACAACTCTGGACTCACGACCAGTTGCATAACGATGAAGGTGTAACTGGGAGCTGACCATATCTGAAGCAAAAGAAGCAGATGTTGGAAAAGGAATTGAAGGAAAGAAACAAAAGTTGGAAAAAGGCAACAGATACCATTCTCTCTTAATACTTTACCTGTAACAGCCTCAGTGTCAGCAGCAGTTCCTGCTCCACAGCAATATATGTTCGGTGCCATGAAGTGAATTTTCTCACAGTTCTTGTCGGCAACTATGGGTCCTTCGGTAGCCCTTGTGTCTGCCCCAAGAACAACCCCATCCTAGAGATCAATCATGGCTTAGTCCAACATTATTTTTAAGCACATGTAAAGTGTAGTGTGTTTCATTCATAGCACTGTGTAAGAGCAACGATAAGCATACTAAATCTCTAACAAAAGCATTGCAGATGAAATTATTATATGTTAGATTTATTCAATCAGAAGCCGAGGCAAATCAGAATTCAAATTGAATTTGCCTGTATCATCAGTTTTAAAGCACTTGCATTAAAGGTGTAGTATACCTTCATTCTCTTCTCTGAGCAACTAGAACTAAAAGGATAAAGAATGGCATGCGAACTTGTGAACTATCTGGATAAATTATAATAGTCCTCATCCTAGTATCGATCAAAAGTGTCACAACACCACGGGAAATTCCAGAGTTCATCCAAGCTGTTTACAGGCCCAAAAAGGCCAACCCTAGCATACAAAACCGCAGTACTACTAAACTTCTCTGATTAATATCAATCATGGTTCAGGTGATATCAGAGTGAATTTCTAGAGTTCAATTTCCCTGTTTACTACCTAGAACCTAACGTTAATAACTTTCACTAAGCTGCTCTGGTTAAAATCAATCATGGTTCCTAGTCATCAATTCGACATACGAGTAGACCTCAGACAGTAATAAACGCACTAAATCCTGAATACCAAAGAAGAAATCGGCCGCACCTTAAACACGAGGCCGACAATGGTGGTACCGGTCTTCAAGAACCCGGGGATCTTGAGGCCCTGCTTCTCCGCCAGCATCTGGTTCCTCCGGCACAGAGCGAAGTCGAACCCGCCCTTCGTCGGGAGATCCATGGAACCCGCCATCCTGCAACACGTGCCACTAACCGGCGACGGCAAAATCTAAGATCACGATCACGCCAAAATCGCCACAGACCGGCGACGAGTAACCCTAAAGCGCACCCTATCCCCTCCCACACGAGTTAAAATAAACCGCATCTAAGAAACCCTACAAATCCGAGAGCTCCAAGCCGATTTGCAACAAGATGAAATCACGGCAAATTCATGGCCCGGTTAACACGCGCACCTGATCTGAATGCGGAGACGGGGCGAGAGCGACGAGCAGCGGGGCCTTGGTCGCTTCTATTTGCTGTTCTCCTGATGCAGTTGGAGCAGCGAGTCAGGGTTGGTTTGGGGGAGAAGAAAGGACCGGGGCGGCGGCTCGTGCTGGGCTTTCCCTAACGTGGGCTTATGGGCCCCTTGGCTATTTTCCTTTTCAAGGAGGATTTCCTATACAGCTTCAGCTCCTAAGTCCTAACCACTGGCTTGGCTTAAAAAAAAAATCCTAACCACTGGCGTTGCTAAAAAAAAAAACTCCTAATCACTGGCTCGCTGCAGTGGCTGTCCGTCACTGTAGCATCGAGATACTTTTTTCCTTTCTCTTAAGCGAAAAATTAAGGAAAAAATTGTGTTTTTACTATCCAATTGTGATTTTAACCCTAAATCTGTGTTTTTGTGATTTTTCATCAGTCTGTCAAGTCTGTCATCTTGATGGTACCGTTTACCATCAAGGAATAAATGAATTAAAAGAAACAGAAAAGAAACCCAACCTGACCAAACTACCCTCGGCCCAATTCCTTCGTCTCCCGACGGACAGAAAGTCTCGATTGTGTTGTTGCTCCCGACCTATCTATCCCTAACCTTCAAATCCTAAACCTAGCGAGCGAGGCGTGGCGGGCTGCTAGACAAGGGCGCGGCGCCGGCGCGGGGGCAGGGGCGGCGCGTGCAGCGCGGGCGCGGGCGCGGGCGAGGCCACGGCTCGGCAGGAGCGGTCATAGCACGGCGAGCACGCGCGTGCCCTCGCGCAGGCATGGCGCGGGCGAGCAGCCCCGAAGCAGCGTGCGTGGCGAGCATGTGGCAAGGGTGGACGCATCGCTGACCGCAATCAGAAGGATTAGATGTGATGAAGCCACAAGAGAATCCTTGATTCGTTGGTCTTTGGTAACAAGGAATCCACAATCTGGCATCTTCTTTTTTTTTTTTTGCGAGGCCACAATCTGGCATCTTTTTCAAGCAGGAAGAAAATCTTTTAAAAGCAAGTAAGCAACTGTCAAAATGCTAGATATGTGCTGGACATTTGTCATTAATAGAAAATTCTGTCAAAATCTTTCTAATCCATTCGAATTTGTTATAATTTTTCTTTAAAGATAACAAAAACTTTAAAAGTCTGTTGTTGTACAGGTGTTAATGTCAAAAATTGTGATAAAATCACAAAACGGCAACTTGGTCTTTTCTCTCACCATTTAACACCGTCAAAGTGTTGCTAACGGAGTTATGGTAGAATCTTCATTCAGTTCAAAAAGTCATGGTAAAATCACAAAATGCAGATTTAAGAGTAAAATCACAATGTGAAAACAAACTGATGGTAGAAATGTAATTGTTCCAAAGATTAACTAAGGGATCCATGAAGCAATTTCTTTTAGCTTCACCAGCTGCGCTAGAGTACTGATGTCAGGTGAAGAAGAATTTGACGAGAGATCTTCCAAACGAGGCCCCAATCGGTCAATCAAATCTTGCGCTTGTAGAACCCTGCCATGTCACTGAGAGCACTAGCACAAATTTCACTGTGTCCCATGATTATTAAATCAGTACAAGCAAGGAAAAACTAAGCGTATTTTCCTATAGATTTTGGACATCACACTGGACCAAATAACTAAGCGCCGCCTCTGTCTACTTTCAAAGTTTGGCCTGTTTCAGCACCGACCTCATTGCATGTGGCCCTGGTAGCATGCTTTTCTCTTTAGATAATAGTAAGATCGTAATAATCTCGATTTTGGTTACAGCAAAACAAAATACAACCATCCTAAAAATCAACCATCATTAGATGTGCATAATCGTTAATCTGGTGGAACAAAACAAACAAAATACAAGATAATGACTCCTATCTGCAGTCCTTATTGGCTTCTGGTGATGTTCCTTGAGTATGATTGACTACTTTTGGCCTTGTAGCATGCTTTTGCGTTGAAAGATTCTGTTCGTCTCCTTTGGTAACTAACTTTTTCCCCTCTTTTCCCATGAGCAATCTTGATCCTCGTGTCCTTCAATTATAAGCAAAAGCATATTGAATCGTCCTTTCGATTATGATGCAATATGTTATTCCCTCTGTTCTGGTTTTGATGTCGTTTCTCATATCTTGTTTGTACTAGCCATAAGCCATTAATTCCTACAGGAACAATGTCATTTCAAGAAAGGAGGGAGAACTATGTTTTTGCTCACATGGGTTTATCTTCTTTGTGGTAAGGGGAAATATCAGGTGCAGGGGCGGAGCTACAGCTTGTCGCCAGTGTTAGACAGATTTCTGAAACTCTAGAGTAAAATCTTGTTCAAACATGGCTTACAGTGACAATGCCCGATAGTAAACCATGCTGACACCGGTGAAACATCAGGCTGGCTGCACAAGAAGTATTTGGTGCACATGTATACAAACTCACTAGAGCCATTGGATTGCATCTACACGTCTAGAATCATGGGTGGGCAAATGTTTTTTGAAAACACAATCTGGATTTATGGTTGCTAAAATTATAGCCGAGACTTTCTAAACTTCCAACGCCGATTAAAGATTACCACAACGATTTCAAAAAAGACCACGGCAACAGTATTAGGAGTACAAGGAAGAATCCCAAACCGTATACTACTTAATTACTACCGTTACTCGATCGCAGTAAACCAAATCAAGCTCCAATACAAAACCCACGTCGCTTTCACCCGAGAGAACAAAATTGGACTCCATGTAATTCTCACAAACTTATGTTTGTTTTCTCCGACTTCGCTTTACTGGCGGCTATGCCGAAGCTGTACTGCCATGTAAACCAACGCCGCACCGGTGGTTCCTAAGAAATCCTCCTTGGAGCGTTGGGAACTCTTAC
>LAPY01002981.1:56145-66491 GCA_000970635.1 Eragrostis tef
GGGCGACCTGGTCATGGGTGGCGTCGTCGCACCAGTGGTCCGTGTCCTCGACGACGCGCGTAACGCCGGCGCGGGACCGGAGGCCAGGGAGCGGGCGGCGCGGGTGCCGTGCCGATTCACGGAGAACTCGGACAACGCGGGCGGCGCCGGTGCTCGTCGCGCTCGCACAGGGCACGGACGACGCGTCACAAATCCACGCCATGGAGCTCCTCGCCGCCATGGCCGGCGCACCGCCGGTGACAACGACGGCAACGGCTCCGTTAGGGAGGCCATGATGCAAGAAGGCGCCGTGAGTCCCTTGACGGCGCGCTCGACCCGTCCTCCCCGCGTTCCTCCAAGGCGCGGGAGGTCGTGCTCCGCGCTATCGACGCCCTCTGCCTCTCCTCTAAAACCGACGCCATCAACCGTCACCGCGGGCTTCCTCGACAGCGTCCTCTCCCTCCTTCGTCGAGCGTCATTACGACGATGTTGAGCTGGTCGGCGGCGAGGCGGTCGACATGTGGTGGCCTGGAGAGGGTGGCGGCGACGGGAGCGTGCGCGAGGACAGTAAGTTTGTCGCGCCATCCATGTGTTTGATGAAATGCTGGACCAGCCGGTGTTCAACAGGAAGAAAGATGACGTTGCATCTGACATGTGGGACCCACGATGCCACGTCGGACAAAACCGCTCTCAAAACCGCTTAGGGAGGTGAATTGCACCGGGGATTGCGCTACCCTGAGGGAGGCAAATAGAACTTTTCTCTTATTTCAAATAGCGACACCACCGCGGGGGCGGGACACCGCGTCGGCGCGTCATGCCGCGGCTCGCCGGCGCTCCGGGCCGTCGTTTGCCTCCATCCCCTTCCTCCTGGAATCCTCGGCGGCGCGCCTCTTGCGTTTCCATCTGTGCAGGGTCGCGGCAGCGAAGCTGGTGGGCGGTGTCAGCTGCGGCCTGGAGGCGATCGTAGGAGCGACCGGCCGAGTGCGTCCTGGCGTGTTGCGAGAGCACGCGCCCATGGCGCCTTCCCTCCCAGAGGTCAGTGCATAGCTCCTCCCCGTCGCGCCATCACCTGGATCGACGGAACGCCGCTGCGTCCAGTCGCGTCTCTGCTCTTCCTATCTGAGGGCTCGGCTCCGCGTCTGTGCCAGCTGCTGACGCTTACCGTTATTACAGATCAGCAGGTGGCTTCTCCTTCGTGGCTTCTCCATTCAAGAAGTGCACGCCGTGTTGTGCCGTCCATCACCTGATCCGGCCACCACCTGTTGCCGGCGGCGCCGCACGGCGCAGCTCACCAAACCCGCTTGGTCGACGCTCATCATTCCTGAACACATCAATCTCATTCGCCGACGCAGCATCACAAGAGAGGGTAGCGAACTACATTTCTTTTTATTTTTTTGGTTCGATTCATCAATGTGCTAATATAGGTGATGATGCTATAAGCGTGACCTTCTCCTCTGATGCATTCCATAGCCTTCTTCAACTGCACGTCTCATGACACTGCAGAGTTGGCTGAGTATTAAGTGTCGACACTGGGTTTAACTTTTTTACTGTTCACCTATATCCAAGAGAAATGCATTCGCTAAAAAAAAAGAGAGAAATGCACTAAGTGTGGGCTACATATCCATCTTTCTTGGATATAGGTGAACATATCCATCTTTCTTGACCTCTCCTCCAGCGCTGGCTACATATCCATCTTTCTTGGCCTCGATGACGACGTCGCCGAGCCTGTCAAAGCACGCGCCGCGTTTAGTCTGCTCGATTGGGCGGGGAAGCCCGTGCCGGGTCACACCCTGTGGTGCACGGATCTGCACGAGTACTCCGCCGCCGGTGTTAGGTACGGCTTCGATCATTTCATCAGGAGGGAGTTCCTCGAGGAGTCGGGTCATCTCGTGGACGACTGCTTAGTGATCAGGTGTGACGTCACCGTTCTGATCAGGAGGCGCTGCATGGAGGACGTCATAGTCATAGTGCCGCCGTCCAACCTGCACCTGCACTTCGGCGACCTTCTCGAGTCCGGAGTGGGTGCCGACGTCACGTTCCAAGTCGCCGGCGAGACGTTCAGCGCACACAGGTGTGTTCTGACGGCTCGGTCGCCGGTGTTCAAGGCGGAGCTCCTCGGCAAGGTTTGCGTTCGGATCGATGACATGGACCCGCGTGCGTTTGAGAAACTGCTACGTTTCGTGTACACGGATTCCCTTCCGGAGATGACGAAAGAGGAGGAGTTTGAAATGGCAACACATTTGCTGGCGGCGACAGACTGGTACGAAATGCACAGGCTCAAGCTGATTTGTGCGGAAACATTGAGAGAATACATAGACCTAGGTACGGTTGTAAATCTAGTGGTGTTGGCTGAAAAGCACGGATGCTACAGGCTGAAGAAAGATTGCATCGACTACCTTAGATATCCTCCCACGTTTGATGTGGTCATGGCATTTGGAGGATTTGAGCATGTGGCTCAATATAGCCCTGCACTTTTGAGGGAGTTATGGGATGTATGGTTTGAGGACGAACCACTCCAGGATGACTTGGCCCTGAGCTTATGAGGAATTTTGCTAGAAGTATCTGGTTCCTTATATTTCCCTCAAAGATATGAATACCCATATTAGCTTTAGACTGCTTGACAGATAAGGTAGTGTTTGATAAACCAATCCCATTGCACTGGGATTTTTTAGTGGTTTTTTCGTGTGATATGTAGTTGCATCCTTAGTGAAGAACTTATTATTATGAGTCATGGAAAATTACATGAATGCTATGTGTATATAGGTATTTATTCACTGATCATTACATTAAGGCAACATTTTTTTTCTTGAATATTAAGGAAATATTAGTTCTCCAATCATTATATGATTTTGGTTCCTTTAGACACGTTACATTTTTTTCATCTTGTTGGATTGACAGTATCAGTTTAAAGTTTCCAGATTTGCAGATGAAACTGTGTAATATACCGCTCTATGGGGTGGGAGATTAATGCCGCAGATTGGGCATAATTCTAGTACACCCTACTGCTAGCGTTCTTGTTTACTAGTAGTTCAGGTTGGTTGTAGTATTGGTATAGGGCACACCGGGTGGCTTGCTGTGGAAAATTAACGGATAATTAACAGAACATACCACTAATACATTGTTCAGCTTGCCAGCAGAGCGTGCAAAAAGGATACTTTGGAAAAACCTGGGAACCACACACAAATGCAATTTAAGTTTTCTTTATGTTACTTGCGGTTCAGAAAAGCCCACAGGGTATGGAGTATGCATTGCAGATCTTTGTGTCAGAAGAGTTCATGTTCACATCATAAACTATTTTCAATGTTTTTTTATTTGTATGGGTGCTTGAAGGCTCGAGTGTGCGTGTGTGTTTTCATAGAGTTTCAGCAGTCAGGTAACTCTGAATTTCTGCTGGTGGACAAGATCAAGACTGAACGTGAGAGCTGGAGGTCGCAGGCACTGTGATGACAGGCAGTCTCGGGTAAGTATTACTATTAGAGTAGTTTGGCTCTTATTTCTCCAAAAAAAAGTAACTTGGCTCTTGAAAATTTAGGTTATTGTTTTTATTTCTGACGCAGATCGCCAAATAAGTAATTCTAATACAGATGCATGGCTGCAACATATGAAGTCCATATCGCAGCCTTCCATTTCCAGCTGCCTCTACCTGGACCAAATGCTTGCAGACTCTCGATACAATGAAAGAAAAGATGTCAAACAAAACTAGGACCAAATGGTAATATTCAACATATCAACTACCATTACTTTGTTCCTAAACAACATTCAACGGAAGTGGCCACTTGCATTCAAGCAAGGCGCCGCCAAGGGAGGAGTTCAGGTCGTAGGATGGGTGTCAGTCAGCCAGTTGCCGGATTTTCTTCAGTAGTCTGCGTGCTTGCTGTTTTGGTCCTCTTCTTTGAAGTTGGCGCTGAGTGCATCAGTTTTATAAGGTACTTGTCCCTAATTAATGGGATTGTACTTTTTTCCATTCTCTTTCAACAACGTCACTCATTTACAGCCAACTGCGTAGACACGGGTCCTCATCCTGGTCTCCTCTGTTCAGGTGGTGTGCAGATTAAGCGTGCCAGGACGTGGGCAAAACTCATATATAATCTCTTCTCTTGTGTTCGCTCACTGTTTACCGCTCGACAATCCACCTTTCCTGCTCGCATCAATCTCATTCGCCGATGCAGCATCAAAAAGAGGACAGCGAACTTGATCTTTTCTGTTTCGATGCATCAGTGTGCTAATATAGGTGATGATTCTATAAGCGTGGCATTCTCTTCTGATGCATTCCTTATTCTTTTTAGCCAGCACGACGCATGACGAACACTACATTTGAGTTGTGCCTAACTTTACCAAATAGCCTGCCATGGATGAATAATCCGATATATGCAGAGCTGGCTAATATTAAGTGTCGACACGGGGTTTCACCTTCTTCTTTTTTAACTTTCACCTATATCTAAGAAAAATGCTTTTGCAAAAAAAAAATCAGAGAAATGCGCTAAGTTTGGGCAGATAATTGGAAAAAGTTAGTAGTTGACTACTAGTGAAATCTCAGGTCATCAATCAAATCATGACCAGCGACGTAATATGTCATAACGAACAAACATAAAAAGTATACGTAATAATAAATTTTGTAGGGTTCATTACCATAATGTATTTGCGTAAGGCTTTGCAGTAACAGGATATTTCTGCAAGGTAGTTTAGACTGTAAGACGCGTACAATTATCCGTGATGACACGGTCAAGGGGTCAAGCCCGTGCGACAGGTTCGGCCTGACCCACGCTTCATTTCTTGCTTCAACTCGCCACACATATCAAGCCCATGAAATGGCCCAGCAGGAATTAAAGCCCATTTTTCGTTCTGTTCCCAAAGGCAGTACACCGCTCGGCCGACCCGACGACGCATCCATTCTGTTTCTTTCCCCTTCCCTTTCCCCCCAAATCCCACCGCCATGTCGTCGCTTCCTCAGGCGCAGAGCAGCGTAGCGAGAGGCGAGCGCCACTATATAACCTCGTCTTCCACCATGCGGCGACCCTCCCCTCCCATTCCATCTCTCTCCCCTATCTCTCCTCCACAACCTCGAACCTTCTCGCCTAGGTACTTTTGGTGTAGGTTCTCAGGGAGCGTGCAAGGTGTTCGACGGGTGGTTCCACCACGTCCGATTGCGGAGGCGAGATGTCCGAACGCAAGCGCGGCTTCCATGAAGAATCCGAGTCGTCGCAGAAAGGTTCCGCGAAGAAGGCGGCGAGGCGCGCACCCGGCGAACCCTCCGTGGACCCCTCCCTTTCCCTGCTCCAGCCCGGCAGAGGTTAGTAAGAACAACGAGCTCAGGTTTTCTTGGCTTCTTGGACGTCGAGCGGGTCTTTTCTTGGCTTGTTGCGGTGTTGTGAGTTTCGATCGAACTTTTGGTTTCATGCAGTGCCGGACGACCGGAGCGACACGGAGCAGCTGCAATCGCAGGCAGCAGCGGGGGGAAGGCAACAGGAGGAGCAGGCGGTGGCGCCCCAAGGTCATGGCCGCAGCGTCGACTGGAGGACGCAAGATTTGATTTCGGCGATCGATTTCCGCGGCATGAGTTCTCTGAACCGTCAAGGTCTGTGCGCGCTTGGCTAATTCTTTCTGTTCTCTCCGTTCTTGGACGTTGACATGAGTCGTGAGGGTTCTGCATCGTTCTTGCAGCCGGCGGGATTGACGGCGTGAGTCGCGGGCGAGCGCAGGTGCCGCGGTCACAGGGAGACGAAACGCTTGCCAGCAAGGATGCAATGGGCATCACCGGGCCTTCGAGCGAGATGTCCAAACTCAAGCGCGGCTTCGACGACGGCGCCGGGTCGTCGCAGCAAGGTTCCGCGAAGAAGGCGACGCGCGCACCCGGCGACCCCTCTGTGGACACGTCCCTTTCCCTGGTCCAGCCCGGCGGAGGTTAGTAAGAACAGCGAGTACGGGTTTTCTTGCCTTCATGAAATCTTGTGGTGTTGTGAGTTTCGATCGACTTCTTGGTTTCTTGCAGTGGTGGACGACCGGAGCAACACAGAGCAGCTGCAATCGCAGGCAGCAGTGGGGCGGGCGCAAGAGGAGCTGACGGTGGCAACCAAAGAACGTGGCCGCGGCCTCGAACGGAGGACCCAGGACTTGATATCGGCGACCGATCTCCGCAGCACGAGTTCTGTGAACCGTCAAGGTCGGTGCACGCTGGCTTAATTCTTGGGTTCTCTCCGTTCTTGGGCATCGACATGAGTCGTGAGAGTTCCGCACCGCATTGTTCTTGCAGCTGGCGGGGTCGACAGTGCAGGTGGCTGGAGAGCGCCGATGCCGCAGTCGCAGGGAAACGTAACGCTTGCTCCCATCAGGGCCGCAATGGGCATGAACTGGCCTTGGATTTATCCAGATCAGTGCCGTAAGGAAGCACTCAATGTTTACTAGCTCTCTCTGTTCTTTCTTTCGCAGTAATGATGCTTGAGCTTTTGCGTTGTTCTTGCAGGCAATGCCACTGGGATAGGGGTGCCCATTCCTGGGATTGGTGCGCTGCCGCCTCCAAGGCCACTGATATCGGCGACCAATCTCCGCAGCACGAGTCCTGTGAACCATGAAGGTCGGTGCACGCTGGCTTAATTCTTGGGTTCTCTCTGTTCTTGGACATCGACATGAGTCGTGAGAGTTCCGCATCGTTCTTGCAGCCGGTGGGATCGACAGCGCGGGTCGCGGGAGAGCGCAGGTGCCACAGTCGCAGGGAGACGAAACGCTTGCGGGCAAGGATGCAATGGGCATCACCGGTCCTTGGAGCTGTCCAGGTCAGTGCCGCGGGGAAGCACCCAATGTTTACTGGTACTCTCGGTTCCTTCTTCGGCAATAGTGACTCTTGAGCTTTTGCGTTGTTTTTGCAGGCGGTGCCACTAGGATGGCGGCTTCGATTCCTGTGATTGTTTCGACGACGGCGCCGGGTCGTCGCAGCAAGGTTCCGCGAAGAAGGCGACGCGCGCACCCGGCGACCCCTCTGTGGACACGTCCCTTTCCCTGGTCCAGCCCGGCGGAGGTTAGTAAGAACAGCGAGTACGGGTTTTCTTGCCTTCATGAAATCTTGTGGTGTTGTGAGTTTCGATCGACTTCTTGGTTTCTTGCAGTGGTGGACGACCGGAGCAACACAGAGCAGCTGCAATCGCAGGCAGCAGTGGGGCGGGCGCAAGAGGAGCTGACGGTGGCAACCAAAGAACGTGGCCGCGGCCTCGAACGGAGGACCCAGGACTTGATATCGGCGACCGATCTCCGCAGCACGAGTTCTGTGAACCGTCAAGGTCGGTGCACGCTGGCTTAATTCTTGGGTTCTCTCCGTTCTTGGGCATCGACATGAGTCGTGAGAGTTCCGCACCGCATTGTTCTTGCAGCTGGCGGGGTCGACAGTGCAGGTGGCTGGAGAGCGCCGATGCCGCAGTCGCAGGGAAACGTAACGCTTGCTCCCATCAGGGCCGCAATGGGCATGAACTGGCCTTGGATTTATCCAGATCAGTGCCGTAAGGAAGCACTCAATGTTTACTAGCTCTCTCTGTTCTTTCTTTCGCAGTAATGATGCTTGAGCTTTTGCGTTGTTCTTGCAGGCAATGCCACTGGGATAGGGGTGCCCATTCCTGGGATTGGTGCGCTGCCGCCTCCAAGGCCACTGATATCGGCGACCAATCTCCGCAGCACGAGTCCTGTGAACCATGAAGGTCGGTGCACGCTGGCTTAATTCTTGGGTTCTCTCTGTTCTTGGACATCGACATGAGTCGTGAGAGTTCCGCATCGTTCTTGCAGCCGGTGGGATCGACAGCGCGGGTCGCGGGAGAGCGCAGGTGCCACAGTCGCAGGGAGACGAAACGCTTGCGGGCAAGGATGCAATGGGCATCACCGGTCCTTGGAGCTGTCCAGGTCAGTGCCGCGGGGAAGCACCCAATGTTTACTGGTACTCTCGGTTCCTTCTTCGGCAATAGTGACTCTTGAGCTTTTGCGTTGTTTTTGCAGGCGGTGCCACTAGGATGGCGGCTTCGATTCCTGTGATTGTTGCTGCTGTGCTGCTGCCAGCAACAGAGAACAAAGATCACGGCTTGGGACCGGAGACAGGGCGCCCAAACAGGGCCATTCTAGGCGATGAAGGTGGGTTTCACTCTTCTTTTAAGTAAATTGTGTGCCATTGTTCAACACCTTGCATACCAATTCTGTTCCATTGTCTGAAACAGTTCTGTTCTGCCAGCCACCATTGCACACATGCACACATGCAGTCATATAAACATTTCGCTTCAGGTTTGTGGCAGTAGTGAAATAGTTTGGCCACTGAGCTTGCCGTTTGGTGTACGACCCACAGCTCAAGCTATACCTATCAATACTTTGGAGCTTTGCCTAGTCGGCCCCTTCTGCCTTTCGCCTCAATTTCTCAGTGCACTGCTGACAAGCAATCTTTCTGTTGCTTGAGCTTTATCTGGCAGTAACGTGGATTTTAAATTTTACTTAAACTAAATGATTCCTCTAGCTTATTTTCAACGTTTCTGGTTGCTCCCTTTGGCCACGTTGTTAAGCGTCTTTTGCTTTTCAAATGCTGTATGTTGTTGTCGTTTTAGGCTTAATTATTTGGATTATTATTTAGTTCAAGGTCGTCACACTATCAATATATTTTATGAGCAATTTGTTTCTTACAAGAATTTCTGGAATTTATCTTATCTGCAGCTTCCAATCTCACGGTTACGGTACCAGGGTGGCCCTCGGCACCCCCCTTATTCAAGGGCAGCCTGGTCATGTTGCTGTTTGATCAGTTACAGGAGCCATGTTTATCGAAGTACTACGCCATGGCTGACAAGGCTGAAGGGCTGGCGCCGCCAAACAAAATCCACTCCGTCTATGTGAAGTTAAGGAAGGGCTTGTACGTGGATTATCTTGCAAACCATCTAAATGGACTTGCATCACGAGCTCACAATATCCTAGTTCCAGCGGATGCTCTGAAACCCGGTTTGAGGACTACACTAAAGCAGGATGGATCTAATCGAGGTTTGTCACCTACAAGGCTATAAGTCATGCAATATTATTGTTAGATTAGAATAATGAACTCACGTTCCTTTCCTTTTCATTTAGGCGTTATCAAAGCAGCATTGTGTCAACTATTTGAGCCCCTGCGCCCCTTGAAGCCATCGTGTGACTTATGCAAAGCTCCAGCAGACTCTGTCTCCTCCTGCTATGGCATCAAATTCTGCTCCTTGTGCTTGGGGGAGGGCTGTCTGAAGAAACACTTCGAGCCGTTGACCAGAAGCTCATGCAACGGTAAGGGAGCTATTGGTCCGCTGGAAGGCGCCAGGGGCATTGTGGAGATGCTCTCCAACCTGGACGAGGGGCTGGTGTGTACCTGGCAGATGGTGGTGACGTTTGTAGAGGAGATGCAATACCGGCAAAGGCAGGTTGACACTTTTCTGTTCCGGACAATGACTTCAGTAGGAACTATCGGGAACAGGACAGAATCTCTGATGAAGTGCACGCATGTATTTCACATGCGCCAGAACGGAACACTAAAACGTATCTGTAAATTTTCAAGGCATCTGCCTTTCCTCCGTTAGATCTTGCTTAACTGTGCAATTATGTGAAACAGAGGAACAGTGTGGTAAAGATGTACTATTAAATACTCAACATATTATTTAGTTAGCCCACATGGCAACATATTTTGTTTTTTTCATGACATCTGCAATTTTTGGATAGAACTGCAGACTTTTTTCTTTTCATTTTTTGTGGTAAGAACTTCAGGGTTTAAATCTTAAGTTAGTGTTTGGCTGTTTGCTCCGTGCCTGTTACTAACAGTGAGTTGCACGTCTATATATTCCAACTTTAAATCTACAGTTTTCTGTTCAAAACTTGGATAGATTTGAAGAAAAAATTCAAAACTGAAGATTTGCAGAATTCAAAACTGTAGATATTCAAATACATCATACATTTTGGTGTTGTCCTTGTTAGTATTTCCATTAATATTTGAATATCCCCAATGCTCCCTAAATCGAGCTTTCCCCAATTTTCTCTTTTCCTCACGCAGGCGAACCTTCGACATTCTCTCCCCTCTTCGTGGGTGAGCGCCCCTCCTCTTTTTTTTTTTTTTTCTCAGCATCACCGTGTCGAGACTCATGCATGTCCTTCCTTCGTGCAGCCGCGTCCTGACGAGGACATCGACGTGACATCCGAGCAGCCGTTGACTCCTCAATCGACGCTGCCACCTCCCGTGGCTCCCCTCCTCGATCGAGCACGAGGTGAGAATCCCCGTGCTGCCTGTGGAGGAGCCTCCCAAATTATATTTAATTAAACCAAATGTGCTAGCTATCATGTATAGATGTCAACACACGTCGACCACCTAACTCACAACGTGTCATCACACATACATGGCAGCC
>LAPY01002982.1:48092-63198 GCA_000970635.1 Eragrostis tef
AAATTTGCCTTCTCCAATTTAGAGCAGTGCATCGACTGCATTAAGGGAAAATATGCTAAGACAATTAAGAAAGGAGCTACTAGGAGTACGGGCATATTAGAAATAATTCTCACATATATCTGTGGGCCTCTCTCAGTAACATCAGTAGATGGCTATGATTCTTTTATCACATTTACTGATGATTATTCCCGCTTTGGACATATCTACTCCATTAAAAGGCTTTCAGATGCGCTAGAAATATTTAAGATATATAGATAGAAAGTTGAGAAACAATGCAACACCTCCATTAAGATTGTGCGGTCAAACAGGGGTGGAGAATACTACGGGAGACATGTTGAATATGGTCAAATTAAGGGACCGTTCGCTAAGTACTTAGAAGAAAATGGCATTAAGGCACGATACTCCATGCCTGGAGAACCACATCAAAATGGAGTGGCTGAGCGGCGTAACCGCACTTTAATGGATATGGTAAGAAGCATGCTAAGTCATTCCAGTTTACCTGTCGAGCTGTGATTGGAAGCATTAAAGACGGCTGCCCACATACTTAATCGAGTTCCATCTTAGTCAGTCCCCAAGATACTTTTCGAGCTAAAGAATGGGAGAAAATCGTCACTTGGTTATTTAAGAGTACGGGGCTGTCCTGGTGAGGCTTAGTTGTTTGATCCTCAGCATAAGAAATTAGATTCTAAGACAGTGAACTGCCACTTTATTGGATACCCAGATTAGTCAAAGGGATACCGTTTCTACTGTCCTGGTCGTCAAACTAAGTTCGTTGAGACTAGACAGGCGGTGTTTCTTGAAAATTCAGGAATTAGTGGTATTCTCCTAAAGAGGGATATAAGTCTAGAGGAATTACAGGTTACACTTCCCGATATAATTTCCAATCCCCTACGGAGGTACTTCAGTTTGTACCGCCAATCATTCCTCAGACAAGCACCACTATAGCAGCCACGGGTGTTCAGGCGCCAGAAGTTCATGCGCCAGAAGTCGAGGTCCCGGTGCCAGACGTTGGGAACCAGGCACCTGCAGCAGAGGTACAGGCGCAAGATGCACCATTAGCAGCACCTCAACCGGTCCCTGAGCCTGTCGCGATCGAACGATTAAGAAGGTCAAGCAGGCAAAGGAAACCGTCTGTTTCTGACATTTATGAGACATATTTAAGTGAGGATTTATATGATGTCGGAAACATTAATGACCCTGCCATCTTTAAGGAGACAGTTGAGAGTGAGAGTTCCACTAAATGGATTGAAGCCATGGAAGAAGAACTTAAGTTTATGAGTACTAATCAAGTGTGGGACTTAGTAGAAATTTCTGATGGAGCCAAACCAATAGGCTGTAAGTGGGTCTACAAGACTAAACGTGACTCTAAAGAGAATGTCGAAAGGTTCAAAGCTAGACTCGTTGCTAAAGGGTTTACACAGAAAGAATGGGTTGATTATAATGAGACTTTCTTCCATGGGTCTTCCAAGGATTCCTTCAGAATCGTCATGGCACTTGTAGCTCACTTTGATATGGAGCTGCATCAGATGGATCTTAAGACTGCGTTCCTATATGGCTCAACCAGAAGGTTTTACCATTAAAGGTAAAGAGCATATGGGATGCAGATGAAGTAATTAAGATATTTGGATTTAGAAATAATGATGTGGATACTTGTATCTATGTCAAATCCAAGGGTGGAAAGTTAATAATCCTATTATTATATGTTGATGACATACTGTTAGCCTACAACGATAAGGATATGTTGCATGAAACTAAGAAATTCTTGTCTACTCATTTTGACATGAAGGATCTTGGTGAAGCCTCGTATGTACTTGGCATTTAGCAATGAGATACACTGAGATAGAGCCAAAGGAATACTAGGGTTATCTCAGAAAGCATATATTGAGAAAATGCTTAACAGGTATAATATGGATAAGTGTAATACATCTCCTGTCCCATTTAAAAAGGGCGATAAGCTTCATAATGGTCAGTGCCCTAAGAATGATTTAGAAACGAAAATAATGGAGAACGTTTCTATGCATCAGCTGTTGGAAGCTTGATGTATGCGCAAGTCTGTACGCATCTAGACTTAGCATTTGCAACCGTAGTTTTTGGTCGATATCAGTCTAACCTAGTATAGGCTCACTAGGTGGCTGTTAAGAAGGCATTAAGATACTGCCAAAGCAGTAAGGATTGCATGCTCATATACAAGAAGACAAACGACCTTCAGGTCAAATGTGACACAGATGCCGACTTCGCTGGTGATAAGCATGAATTAAAATCCACTTCTGGATATGTTTTCACGCTAGCGGGGGGAGCAATTTCATGGAGGAGTGCTAAGCAGTCAGTAACAGCTGGATCTACGATGCAAGCTGACTTTATGTCATGTTACTATGCCTCGGGACATGCTATGTGGCTTAAGAACTTTATTTCGGGATTAAAGATTGTTGATAGTATCTCGACACCTATCACAATGCACTGCGACAATCAAGCCACAATTTTTTTTAGCGGTAATGAAAAGATAAGTAGTGCTTCCAGGCACATCGTCCTTAAATATCTTATCATTAAAGAAAGGAACCGGGACCGCAGAATTAAGATTGAGCATATTGATCCTGAGTTTAATATTCCGGATCCACTTACTAAAGGCTTAAGACCACACCTTATTGAGAGACATGTCGTATATATTTGTCTAGTGGATAGCTTTGATAAGGTCCTGGTTTAAGGGCCGTTAATCTTCCCCAAATAAGAGTAAGAGTCCTGACAAAGTTTTCTAGTAGACGCTATGGGTAATGTTGTCCCAGTGTGCCTTGGTGCCATGATGACGCATTGGTCTGGTGCTTGCTGGTTTACTGAGAAAGGATTTAGTTTAAGTTAAGAATAAGTTAAGTTTAAGTTTGTTGACCTTTGGTCAAGGGGGAGAATGTTAGTTTCCCTTTACGTTGACCTACGGGCAACAAATTCTGTTTAAGAGATAAATAAAAAAAGAAATAAAACAGAATCAAAGATAAAAGGGAAACAAATCTGGAGTTCGTTTTCTGCCTTGATCGGGAGGCAAACTTAGATCGTATCCATCAGGGACTCGGCCCCGGGCCTACAGAGCGACCTATATAAGAAGAGGGAACCCCTGGGCGTCCTACACACGAAACTCTAATCCACCCACCAATCGCTAAGCGCTCTGGAAGGTCTGGAAGCCCAAGTCCGCCGCCGCCCTGTTGTAGGGCAGTGTCGCTACCGTCTAGAGGGGAATCGCCAAAAGACCCTCAAGGAGCGACTTCGTTTCGTCCCTGCAGTCGCCCTCAACGTCACCTCTACACCAGCACCCATAGATCCTACAGCCGCTGGTAATTAACCGATCCTTAATTCCGTATTAGATTAGTTTTCTAGATGTGATCTGATATTTGACTCCGCTACCGTCCAAAGGGGAATCGCTAGAAGACCCTCAAGGAGCGACTTCGTTTCATCCCTGCGGTCGCCCTCAACGTCACCTCTGCACCAGAACCCATGGATCTTACCGCCGCTGGTAATTAACCGATCCCTAATTTCACATTAGATTAGTTTACTAGATGTGATCTGGTATTTGACTATATGATCCTGTGTTCTAAGCATTGTTAGTTCTAGCATGTTGAGCTCACCTTTGTGTAGAAATCAATTAGTCGAAGCTTGACAACACATATTGAAGAGTAATAACATTTTATTCTTGTGCTCGTGTGTACATAGGAAGCATCAACACCTATTTTTATAGTAAGTCTGTGCTTGAAGGGCCATGGCATGGCGGCCACTGCTGCGAATCTTAGAAACGTCCTAATGAAGATTAAGAGCAGTGACCCAGATACAAATTTGTGAACAAGAGGTTCACGATGACCGCTCAGGTCAGGGAGACGCCGAGGAAGAAAGCCCCAAAAGGATCAAGCCGAAGACGCCCATGCGGCCCTACACGAAGGGCAACAGTAGCTTCCAGTAATGAAGATTCACAAAATAGAAAGCGAGCAAACGTAACTCCAGGAATATAGAGAAGAAGAGAAAATCAAACAATAACTTTAGCTCTGTGTACCATGTATGAGTAGCATTTGCATTGTTATACATTATAAGTGCACTATGCCTAAATATATCTACAAGTAGGGTGTGACAAAATATACTGAAAAGACTCGTTATACACTGCGGAATTCCAAAAGACTACATTGTATCGAACTTATGTCTAACAGAAACTACAGCATGCATCTCGTGATTAAAAAACCTGGGAGGCAATAGGTAAAAATCACATTTCAAAAAAAATCACACCAGTAAATCTACAATTTTCTACTTTATTCTCTCAATGAAGCACTCTATTAAAAGTCACTCTCTCATGCTTAAATCAATGAGCTAAAGTGGTGACACTAAAGTAGCAGTGGAAGCCACCGCCACTGCAGGGCCAAAATAGCCCACTAGTAGAATCTCTATTCTTCTAAAACGCGTGCGTTTTCTTGCAAAACAGCCACGCCACGTCACTCATGCATTCTCTATCGTCGGATCGCCCTGCTGATAGAAAACAAACCGTTCGATTTGGTACGGAGACATTATGACTAGGCCCTTATAGAAAGGGTAAATGGTTCCACGTCCTTCCACTTCTCCCCCAAACTTGCTTCTAGACTCTTCGCGGATGAACAAATTTTTTCCGGACCTTCCACCACCCTGAAACTTCCATCCAGCCCCTTCGAGATTTTTCCACTCTGGAAACTCATCCATCTCAAACACTCAAAGCTCCTGGTTCCCCAAGATCTGATTGAAGAAAATAACAAATACTTATCTGAACATTTTATCCGCCCCTCTCTTCATTGTTTTATATCATGAATCCAAATGTTTGAGTTTTTTACTTTAACCTTGGTGATAAATTGGATTCCATTCCCGGCACCTTTGCATACTTTTTTTTTAACACCTGGTGCATAGTGACTGTGGGCATGCACGGCGGCCGCGGATGGTGTACTTAGGCCTTTTTTTTTTCTGTCTCTAATCCCATACTGTAGTTGGATGCAAGCCTCCGTTGAGTCACATGCATGTGCGTGTACGCTGATTAGCAAGAAAGCTATATTTTTGGATGAATGGAGCCAGCATAAATTTTTTAATCCACTTGGCGCAGCTACACTACACAGGCACCACAGATGCACGCGTTTATAATTTTCACATGGATGGAGACGGCATCTTTTTTGGCACATAATAAAATCAGTGATATTCTGCAATCTCAAGAGTTATGCCATCACACTTATCTGTAACAAAGTAAACACATAAATATGACTTGAATTTGTTGTTCCTTTTTGATAATACAAACACTTTTTATCTTATTTTTACTGGCAACTGAACCAGTTCTCACTTGATAACCATGTACATGTGAAACTGAACTATGCACATCACTGTCATTTGCTCTTTGTACTACAACTTCTAAATATTTTGATTATTTGATGGTTGCAATGGAACTGCGCTTAGCTGAATGTTCCAGCTGCACATGAAGGGGTTTGCTCTGAATGTGCACTGATTTTTTTTTCTGTCTCTAATCCCATACTGTAGTTGGATGCAAGCCTCCGTTGAGTCACATGCATGTGCGTGTACGCTGATTAGCAAGAAAGCTATATTTTTGGATGAATGGAGCCAGCATAAATTTTTTAATCCACTTGGCGCAGCTACACTACACAGGCACCACAGATGCACGCGTTTATAATTTTCACATGGATGGAGACGGCATCTTTTTTGGCACATAATAAAATCAGTGATATTCTGCAATCTCAAGAGTTATGCCATCACACTTATCTGTAACAAAGTAAACACATAAATATGACTTGAATTTGTTGTTCCTTTTTGATAATACAAACACTTTTTATCTTATTTTTACTGGCAACTGAACCAGTTCTCACTTGATAACCATGTACATGTGAAACTGAACTATGCACATCACTGTCATTTGCTCTTTGTACTACAACTTCTAAATATTTTGATTATTTGATGGTTGCAATGGAACTGCGCTTAGCTGAATGTTCCAGCTGCACATGAAGGTGTTTGCTCTGAATGTGCACTGATAATATGGCCTCTAAAATTTGCATCTTCTTCTACTTGGACTGCAATACGCATACATACTCTGATCAAGGTGTGACTCTCGAGTTCTTTTTCTCCCTTATCTCCCATTAGTAAAATATTTGTCTTTCAGCTGACACTAAGAAAAAGTATTTATGAGCGTGTGACTCTTTGCATAAACCTCAGTCTAGCTAATAGATAATTGATCAAGACTTACTAGCGCTCATCTGAATATGTGTACTCGACAGCACTACGTCTGACAAACTGCACGTTGCACTGCCCTTTTATATAATACTGAATTTTGTAACTGAACTCTATATACTTTCTTGCCTGAACATTGTGAAATTGCAATGACGAAGCTTCCTCTGAATCAGTCTTTGGTTGAGAACTATTTTCTTTCATTCATTGTCAGCAAAGAATCTGGCGAGCTTATCGCTTGATGGCATTTCTACAACTAAAACTCAAATCTGCACATGACTCACATTGCTCTCTTTACTGCACTTTCTGAATGTTCTGATGGTTGCAAATGGACTGAACTTATTGACTTAGGCCCTGTTCGTTTCATTTAGTCCTAAAGTTTAGTCCGAAGAATTTTGTTATTTAAAAGTATTAAATAAAGTCTAATGACAAAACTTTTTTTAGATGAGTGCTAATTTACGAGATCTATCTAAGGAGACTAATTAGTCTATGTATTGTTACAGTAATGCTACAATAACCATCGTCTAATGGTGGCTTAATTACTCTCATTAGATTCGTCTCGCGAATTAGCTCAAGGTTCTAAAATTAATTTTGTAATTATACTTTATTTAATACCCTTAAATATTAAGATTCTCCGTCCTAAACTTTAGTCCTAAACGAAACGAACAATCCTTTACATACTCTGATGTTTCTGTGATAAAATTGCTCTAACATGCACTTATTTCTCTACTAAAGCCTCTTGACATATACTGAAATAAAACAAATCTTTGCAGGTAATCAAGATCGCACACTCAGTCATTTCATCACTAAATTGTAGCAGCTTCATAACTAAATTCTTGCCAAGGTAAGTAAACTGTGTCCATGGTTTTTTTCTTTTCTTTTTTTTCATCACTAAATTGTAGTAGCTTCATAACTAAATTCTTGCCAAGGTAAGTAAATTGTGTCCATGGTTTTTCCTTGTTTTTTTACTACTAATCATGTGTTGTATATATAGATATAAAATAGCAGTTGACCACTGCTTCATTGAAGCATCTTGATGGTCTATATATTAGTTCCCCGCGTTATTTTTAATCCAGTTTGAGTGCTCAGTGGTCAGCTGTCGTAAAAATGAGGGTCACACAACAGCCCGTAACAAAGTTAATAACACAGTTGGCGCGGCAGTGCCGCGCAAAAATTCTAGTGGGATCTGAATTGTGGACGGTCCCGATACGGAGAAATTGGTACGCTGGCAAACCAGATCGTGCAGCCATGATGGAAGACATTGGCGACTGTAGAATTGTGAGGACTCCGTCACTATTGCAGCGAAGGATTGTGTGTCGGGTGCGGAGGTCCTTGCAGAAAAACCAAAGTGATCAAATTTCATTGAGCAAAGATTGTCACGTGTAAATTGTCGAACTGAAAGAAGATTACAAACTAGAGACGAAAAAATTAAAACATTGTTCAATACAAAGTTGGATAAAGGCACCACAACAATTCTGACTTTGTGACAAAGTTGGATGAAGGCACTATAAAGCTGGCCAACCATGACGCATTCTATTGTCACAAAAGTCGGTTAGTCATAGAAAGTGCGTAACAGATTACCTTCTGTGACAATTTCTATGGTTTTCATCATAACTTTGTGACTTTTTACAAAAGTGTCATATGACGTTACAAGAAAAGTCAAAATTTGTTTATGACATTCATAAATATGTCATAGAATTGCATGACAGTTGTGATTTTTGTTATTACCTATTGGACCGGATCTGCCCGGTTTTCAGCCCATTAATTTCGTGGGTCTTTTTACTTTCAGCCACTAATTTCGTGGGCCTTTCAACTTTCGGCCCATTAATTTCGCGGGTCTTTTTACTTTTAGCCCATTAATTTTGTGGGCTTTTTTCTTTCAGTCCATTAATTTTGTGGGCCTTTCAACTTTCGGTACATTAATTTCGCGGGCCTTTCAACTTTCAGCCCATTAATCAGCAAGCTTTTTTACTTTCGGCCCAGTTAATCCGCGGGCCTGTTTTACTTTCGGCCCACTTAGTTAACAAGCCATTTTAATTTCAGCCCACTAGTTTGGTTGGATTTTTAACATTCGGCCCACCAATTTGGCAGGCATTTTAGATTTTGGCTTGCTATTGTTATGGGGTTTTTACCTTTCGGCCCGCTAATTTCGCAGACCATTTTATTTTCAGCCCAATTAATTCGTAACTCATTTTACTTTCGGCCCACATATTCTTTTTCCAGCCTAGCCCATATAGAACTCTTACATTAAAAAGTCTAAAAATCAAAATTACCTTAGTTATTAACCAAACATGTACAACACCAAAATGTATACAAATAATCCCACGCAGGAAAATACAAACAGTTTAACCGAACAAATAATTTCTAAGTCACTAATCCTAATCACACCAAACAGAAGACCGCAGCAGATTCACCATGCATCAAACAATCCCTTGACTCAAAGAATGCTGCCAACGCCGAAGAACTTGAGCTGAAATCACAGAATAGCCAATTAGTTAGTAATCAAAAGAAAGAATGGTATAGAACAAGTACTGGCTATAGTACTTGCAGTAATCCAAAGAGGTAGTCAGATCCATGAAAAGAAAACTACTGATGGCTCTGGAGACACAAGTGCACGATGGCCGGCAGAACAGGGAAGAGGCAGGGTGGATTAAGATGCCATTTACCTGTGTCCTGTGAACGAGGAGATGAAGCAGGGGCCTGCACAGTTGGATGAAGAAGATGGCTGCCTAAGTCCTGCAAATGCGGAGAGGAAGCAGGGCCTGCAGCGCCGAAGAGGAAGCAGGGGCGCAAAACCGGGGATCGTGGGAAAGAGGCTGCAACGCCGAAGAGGAAGCCGGTGTAGAGTAGGGAGCAAGGTGCGGCCACGGGCGGTAACGGGAATGCGAGCACCATTGTCGACCGTGACTAGACAAAAGAAAGGGGGTAGGCGAGAGAGAAGGATACCTTCATTGGAGGCCATGTGGGAGGAAGTGCCATTGTCGGCGACCAATCGATGGGGCTGCTAGAGGGCGAGTTGATTCATGGCGGCGACATGGGCTGCGGCGTCCCACTGTGGTGCCAAAATGGAGAACTGAGCAGGGGCAGTAGCAGTGTACGCCTGGGGGTACGGGCCGAGGATGCCGCTGGAGGAGGGCTGCCGCTGCTGCGCAGGTCCTTGGCCGAGGAGACTGGGCACGGGGTAGGGGTTGAAGCATATCCATGGCCCGGTCGGCTGCGGGGTGCCCGGTGCTGGGGGGCGCGGTCCGTAGCCGGACTGGTTCCTTCCACCACGCCAGCGGCACCATTGCGGCGATTGTTAGCGGGAGGAGGGCCCTGCTGGGTGGAGCTGGAGGAGTGCGAGGACGGAGCCAAGGCGGAGGAGGGCGCATGTGTGGTAGCGACGAGGGTCGTCTGGGAGGCGGTCCGTGCTTCATTGGTGAGGCGCACCTCCTTGGTGGCGAGCATGGAACGTGCCCGATCGAATGAGGGCAGCGGGGAGGTGTTGGCCATGTCGTCGGCCGTGCTGGAGAAGCGAGGGTTGAGGCCGCGAAGGAGGTTGAGGACGAGCTGAGGCGCTGCGACTGTGTAGCTGACATCACAGAGGGAGTCCGCCACGACCTTCATCTGCTGTCAGTAGTCGTTGATTGAGAGGTCGCCCTGCATCACGGAGGAGAATTGTTGGCTGAGGAAAACGGCACGCGACTCCTTGTTCTCATTGAACAGGGATTCAATCCAACGAAGAGGACGTGCGTGGTCTGCCCGGGCTCAGTGAGGAGCCAACTCTTGACGGCAGCGTCGGCCTGAAGCCATGCGGCATCGTTGGGGCGAGCCGCGAGGGTGCCGTCGATATGCGGCAGAAGCCCGAACTTGCCGCACATCGCGAGAAAGAATGACGACCACTTCGTGAAGCTGGGGTGAAGGAGCTCGAGCTTGACGGGGACGTGGGCTTGGGTGGCGACGGTGCAGAACAGGGACAGCGCAAGGATGGGCGCGGACTGCGAGATCGCGCCGGCCGTGGTGGAGCTCATCAGGGTGGAGGAGGAGTCGGCGCCGGTGTCGCTCATCATGCACAGGAGTTGGGTGGTGGCAGCGGCTAGGGTTAGCACACAGCAGGGGAGGGTAGCAGAAGTTTAGGGTGGGAAGGGAGTGGGAAAGAAACGCTCTATACCATGTAGAATTGTGAGAATCACCGCAAGGCACAAAGGGCCTGGGCGTGTTTATTTATATTAGCGGTAGACTCCGTAGCTTGTACAACAAGTAAGGGTTACAACAATTGATCACAAGATCATATCTATCCATCAATAGGTACAACATATCTCTAATAGCCAACATATCTCTAATAGCGACGATGCGGGCAGGAACGTCGTTCAGCCCGTTGCCTGCCCCAGTGACCTGCATCCGGTGATTCCACATTGGCTCCGGCGGCCTGGTGCGCAGCTCGACAAGTGTCAGCCGCGTCGCAGCGTTTGTGGACGTCACGAGGTCATCTTGGCTGCAGCGCTGCCACGGACCGCGTACGCCGGCAGGAGGCGGCCGTGCATGCACAAACAGGCGCTGACGGTGCGGCGGTGCGCGCATATGCTTTTGCAACGAGAGAGATGGGGTTAACAAAAAAATCTGATTTGGCTGGTTAACAAAATAAATAAATAAATAAATCAGATGTTTACTTACAAAAAATTGAAAAGAGAGCAGCTGATTGCATTCATGTAGCTTTTATTGCTTCGTGCATTTACTGGAACATAAACACCTTTCGATAGCCGAAGCTCTAAAAACTTGGGGAAAAAAGGAGAGAAAAAAAAAAACTTGGAGAAGCCTTAAACTAAGGCCAAGGTACGTGACATCGTGTATATATATGTATGGCGCCATGGTCTTGCAGAGCACGACGCAGCCAGAATTTGTTTGTTACAGGCGTGCTGGTGTTATGCGCGCCTTGAGCAGCGACTTCATGACCGTGATGAACCCATAAAGCTCCGTCATGTCAACGCCACCGCCGTCGGGAAGAGACCACTCGAAGTCGCGCACGAGCGCGGCAAGGAAGCTCTCAATGTAGAGCACGCCCAGTGCGGCGCCGGGGCACGCCCTCTGGCCCGCGCCGAAGGGCATCATCTTGATCTCCTTGGCCCCCGAGGGCACTAGTCCCACGCCCTCGCCTTCCCCGCCGGCGAGAAACCGCTCCGGTCGGAACTCATGGGGATCCGTCCACCCCTTTGCGTCCTTGGCAATGTCCCCCAGCATGAACTGCACTCGCAGACCATTGCCGCCGGCCGGCACCGTTGCTGTTCCGACAGTGGCGCCCTCGGCGCGGACGTCGCGCATGACCAACGGGAACGGCGGGTGCAGCCGGAGGCTCTCGAGCACGACGGCGTGGAGGTACGGCAGCCGGCCAGGGCGCTCTTCGGAGGCCGAGCGGCCATCTCCATGGTCGCTTGCGGCGACGATCTCTTCGCGCAGCTTCCTCTGGACGTCTGGCTAGTCGACGAGATGGGCCAGCGTCCACTCGACGCTGGCTTAAGAACTCCACCACGAGGCTCACCATCTCGTCGTCGGTGAGGGCACGCTTGGCGCCCCGGGCGTCCTTCTCGTCGTCGGGGACGCGGAGGTCGACGAACGAGTCGACGTACGCGCGAACGCCGCCGCCGGAGCCAGCTGACAACGACCGGCGGGGCCCCTCGCGGCTTCAATGAGCGGAAGGAACAGCGCCATCTGCCTGCTGCGGAAGGCGACGAAGCGCCGCCACAGCTTCCAGTGCACGAGCTTCTTCGCCAGCGTGGAGCGGGCCAAGACCCTGGATTCCCCGATGGCCAACCGGAACTCCTGCATCATCCTCTCCATGGACCGCACGCGCGGCTCGTCGACGCCGTCGCCGAAGCACACGCGTGCCATCATGGAGAACACGGGTGTGTACACAATGTCATGGACGACAACCACGTCGTCCGCGGAGGCGTCACGGGTGGCGAGCGCGGCGGCGAGGCCCGCGACGGCCTCCCGTCTGATCGGAGCCAGGAGGCCCTGGCGCCAGGGCTGGAGGATCGATGCCGTGAGATTTGACCGGAGCGCGCGCCAGTGCGGGCCGTATGGCACGGTGGTCATGCCGTGGCCGTGGCGGCGCCGCCCCGTGATCAGGCGCACGGGGAACGGCGTCACCGGGCGGTTCGAGAACGCGTCGGCCTGGTCAATCAGCGCATGGCGGGCCACGGCTGGGTCCCGGACTCTAACGCTCGGCTGCTGCCGGCGGTCCCGGACTTTGGTGCGCTCAGTGCCTCGACGGAAAATGAGCGCCAGCGAAACAACGACTAGGGCCAAGATGGGCGCCAGAAGCTCGACTGCTTCCATTATTGCTCCTTTAGCTACGTACTGAGCTGAACGAAGAACGCCATACAGATATATATAGCTGAGCTGGATGGCGTGCCACCGCATGTGGGGCTACACTAGATAAAATTAAAACGACGTGCAGCGCGTGACAGTGGCAGCATGTCGGCGCTACAATGAGCTTTCTTTTCAAAAAAATACATAAAGTTGACAGTAGTTGGCTTCAATACAGACCGGTGGGCTCGAGCTAATCATCAATAAATTTTGTTGGCAAAGTGATACTCAAGTTCTCTTTTAGAAGGCTGATTCCTTCAAATCAATATATCTTGTCGTACGGATGGAAGCGTAACAACGTCAACACATTGAGTGTGCTGGTTTCTTCGTTCTTTTAAGTTTTGGCTTACCAGATCGGGAAAAGGGAATCGTATACCATGACTTGATTAGTTAGTTTGATGGCGATTGATCACCTACTTACCCTTGAACACGTATATAGGGACTACAACTGTCCTCATCATTTAATTTTTGCTTGGATACATCATGATTTACCTTTTCCTAATGTAGCTGAAACACTCTAAAGCCTCCGCCGCAAGCTGCTCTGTTTTCTTTCCTTTTCTCTGAGTGCGGAAGAGTGAACACATAGCAGAAGCGCACCAGAGAAAATATCTACGTGAGCGACGAGAGCCATTGTGATAAGATATGGACTTCCTGCTGCCACGTCTCCACAAATCCTTTTAAACAAACCTTGAGTTCGCAAATGGGGTAAACAAAAACTTTATATATCAAGAACTATTTCTCCGAAAAAGGACCATACAAATACATTACATGTGTACTCTTTTTTTAATCCACAATGCATTCCAATAAAAGCAACAAAATAATCAGCATAATCAAACTCACACTTGATTATCTTAATTTATAGTCCCATGCATGAATTAAGTAGTATACAGACACATCAACATACAATGCATTGTATGAGTTGTCTATTCTATCGCCCGTATGTGATATTCAAAACACTACGGGAAAGCCAAGATTTGCTGAGCGCCAGACGCGCTCGGCAAAGCCCATATTACGCTCGGCAAACAATTTGCCGAGCGCAACTCTCGGCAAAGGCCGGACGTGCAGGAAGACGTTTGTGGTCACCCGGAACGATCGTCTCCCAGCCCCTCCCAAGTGATCAAGACAATGATTAGTTTATATCGAGAATTTAAGCATAGCAAATGACTTAACAGTTAAAGTTACTTACTTCTTCCCTTTGGGTCGAACCAACGGGCGTTTCTCAAAAGGGATCGGTCGCGGTGGGAGTCCTGCGGGACCGTGCTCCCACACACTCGGCACGTCCTGAGACGCCTGCTCCTCCTCCCCGTCCTGCTCCTCCTCCCCGTCCTCCTCCTCCCCGTCTCCGTCCTCCTCCGAGGTATCTTGCTCCTGCTGCTCCTCTGAGGCCTGCTGCTCCTCCTGCTCCCGCTCCTCCTCGTCACGGTCTCCCCCCTCCTCTGACTCGTGCACGGAAGGAGCAGGGGACGGTGCCCTCGACCCCCTTGACCCCCTCGCTCGACGCTTGCCGCCACCTAAGTTGGCTCGAGCCTTCGTCCGACTCCTCCCGCTCCCAAAACCCTCAGCGGACCGCTTCCCACTAGCCTTTGCGTAGAGCGACTCGACCGTCCTCATCAGACCACCCTTGCCCACCATCTTTGATCAATCACATGCAATTAACAAGATTAAATGCATCACTATTTCGAAATAAATGCAAAATAAATATAACATGTAATAGAAAGTAACATAGTATTGCAAACCAATAAATTAAATACTACGGGCCATACATGTATCAGAAATAATCATCAAGATCGGGATCTTCTGCATCGTTTGCCTCATCATCACTATAATCATCAAGGTCGCCATCATCTTGCACGTGTTCTGAAGGCGGAATGTCCTCGTCGTCTAAATGTAATCTCTCAAGTAATTTCAAGTCGTTCGCATTATGAACCTCATCTCCAGCATCGTCCTCAACAACTGTTTCATTGTCTACTTCCATTTCGATCTCTTCGGTTAAGTCTATCACGAAACCCTCGTCTAGCCCATCTTCTTGGAAGAACTCTCTGTCAACATATGTGTTTGGGTCTACATTGTAATCTTCATTGTTTGGGACCGGTAGTTTGCCGTGTGGCGATACCTTGTACACAACATCCCAACCCTTGAGACGGTCGTCGGTTTGGCATGGGTATGGAAGATAATAAACTTGTGTGGCATGTTGAGCAACAATATATACATTGTCTCCTGGATAGGCGGATGACTGTTGAATTTCGACCAGCCCAAGATTAGGGGTCCGTCTAACGGCTTGAGGATCAAACCAATGGCATTTGAATACAACAAGAGGAAGAGGCTTGCCACCATCAAAACAAAGTTCGTATATTTCTTTAACTTTTCCATAATATTCGACCCCATCGTCACCAGGAGGAAAAACTCCAGTGTTAGTGGTTCTACAATTAGGCCGATTCTGCTCGTAGCTTGTTGTGTGAAAGCGGTACCGATTAACATCATAGCTTTTAAATGACTTGACCGCATAAAGACAGCCACTGGCAACCTGTCTTAACTCGGCATTCAT